>ML825222.1:28114-42237 GCA_009831015.1 Picea engelmannii | reverse complement strand
TGGATCAACAGTTTTTAACTACGGACAAGGTGCCAGAACACGTGGTCCCTCCTTCTTCTTCAAGCGAGGATGACCTTGGACTAGGGTTCCTGTCAGATGGATTTTCTCTGCTCAGCTAGGCTCTGCTCTCTTTCCCCGAGCCTCCCCCCCCTTTTACTAGTAAGCAATCCTCTTCTTTCTCCCCGTCCAGGACAGACTCTTATGCTGGCTGCTTCAAAAATTTCTTAGAATTCTTGGTTTCAGACCCTCTTGTCTCCAAAGGGAGCCTCCCCTCCGCTCTCATCTCCCCAGACGACCTAGCACTTGACTGGCTCTCTCAGGAGGAAGGGAATTTTCTACGCTCCCCTCCCTCTACTTGCCCAGAACTCGAAGGAAGCAGTCTTTCGTTAGGGGGGGGAAAAGCCAGTGCCGTCATAGGTTTTGGCCACAGAAACACGATGTTTTGTCAAGAGACCTCACAGGAGTTTCCTTCCCCCTCCAAAGGGTTTATATTTGATCTTCTGGACGTTGAAGAACAGAGGAGTTTCACTCAATAAAGAAGGGTTTCATCCTCAGATATTAGACCGAAGGACTCTTGGGATTCTAAGGGAATCCACAGTGCACGACAAAAGAAAAGAAGGAAAGGACTCAAATCCAAAGGAAAAGTTGGTAACCTGGTGCTTGGGGAAGAGATAGGCATGAACAAGGTGGTGCATCTGTCTAATGATACTCTAGTTAGGAGAGCTAGTGGCAGGTCTTTTTCTCTCAAAACCATTGTTGATTGGACCCAATCAGTTTGGGAAGAACACCTTGGCTATGCCCCAGAGGTTATTGAATTAAGAAAAAAATGGTTTGCCTTCAATTTCCTCCAACCAAAACATGCTAAATGGGTGTTGGGTAAAAATTGGAGCGTTAAATTTTCACCCCTCCTGCTAAAGCCTTGGAGCCCCCTCTTCGATGCAAGCACGAAGAAACTAGACAAAATCCTCGTCTGGGTACGACTCCCAGCTCTTCCATTACAGTTTTGGTCTTTGGATTACTTTAAAGCCATCGGGAATTTCTTGGGTGACTTCCTTGAAGCAGACTTATCCTTCGAGGAGACAAAACAAAGAAAAATTGTAAGGATTTTAGTTAATCTAAATGTCAGACAAGGGCTTGGAGAGGAAATCGAATTAAGCTAGGGGAGTTTCACACACACTCAATTACTGGACTATGAAAATGTCCCCTTTAGATGCCGACGATGCCACCAGTATGGGCATCTGGTGGAAAACTGCCACCTTCCCCTAAGAAAAAAAGGAGGAACTTTTTACAGAGCAAACTAAAGCCTACATCTCAAGCTAACAATAGCAAGATTTTGGTGCATAAAAGGCAACATCCCTTACAGTGGTACCAACACTCTCCATAGAAGCCGCAAAGGAAAAGGATCAGAAGGATTTCTCTCCATCAACTAAAAGATTTGCAGAGGAAGGACCTGAGAAAACAAGCCTCACTACTCTGGATACATGAAGCTCAAGGACTTTGGTCTCAGGTAATCCTCTACTTTCCTCTCCTCCTATTATAGTTTTAATTAAAAATTTGACACTAGAGGGCAATGAGTGGTTGGAGGCTCTAAAAAAACTGTCTATAAACAATGTCTCCCCGACTTTTCCCGAGTCCTTATCGGATAGAAATAAGGAATCCTCCCTCCCAGACACTCCGCCCCCCCTAAGCATCTTTTCCTTACAGAAGAAGCTTCCTCTTCCTCCTCCCTGTCAAATGAGTGTTCTTCTTCTTGATATTTCCTAAGATCACAAAACAGAGACCCTCCCACAGGAGGAATACGAAAGGAGGAAATCTTCTCCCTGGATACGGGAGGATGTGAGAGAAAGTCCCCATTTTCAAAAGCTCAATCAAAGGCCAGGATATATCTTCTGGCCGGAAAACAACAATCAATCGAACGGGCACTTAGAACATCAAGGCCCCGGGGCAGGGTTCTGGGATGAATATTATGTCTTTCAATTGCAGGGGTTTGGTGGGTGCCCTAAAACAACCTGCTCTAAAAAGGGTGATCACTACAGAACACCCAGATGTGTTACTCCTAGAAGAAACGATGGGAGTCGATGAAGAGGTAAATTCCATCTTGGAACTACTCCTACTGGGGTGGAAGTTTATTACAGTGGATGCTATGGGAAGATTTGGAGGACTAGCCACAGGTTGGAACTCACACAACATTTAAGTCATTAACACTTGGGGCTTGGATTTTGGACTCAGGATCTCGGTTTTGGCACTGGATATCAAGGATGTTATACATATCCTGAACATTTATGGACCCTATCAGGACATAAAACCTTTTTGGGACTCTATTCTCACAAAGTATTTCTTCAAAGAGATGCTAATTTTAGGGGGAGATTTAAACCTCTCCCTGGGACCTTCAAAAGTCTGGGGGGATAGCGCCAGGCCCGACCCTTTGGCATATTTTTTCTGTCAAAAATTTGCGGAGTGTAGTTTAACGGATCTTGAACCTATACTCCTCAATCCTACCTGGAAAAACAACAGGGTAGGAGTCGAAAGTGTGGCAAAAATACTAGACCGGTTCCTGATAACCGACTCTTTTTTGGACAAACAATTAATCTTTAAGCAGTGGATTGGTTTTGGAGGCTTGTCAGATCACTATCCAATTTTCCTGGAATTCAAACAAGGTTCTGAGAAGCCAGCTAGTCCCTTTAAATTTAACAAAACTTGGCTTGAAGATGATTCTTTCTTAGAACTGATAAAGGAACATTTGATCCCCTTCAGACAGGATCTACCACAGTCGACAGCTTTCCAGTTCACAGAAAATATGAAAAGAATCAAAGATGAGGTAAAACCCCGAGCCTTCCAAAAATGGAAAAATGAGGACAATGAATTAAAATAAATCGAATTTGAATTACAAATATTCTTGGAAGAAGAGGGGGGAATTTTAGCCTCAACAGAGTAAAAAATCAAACTACTTCATCTGGAGAAAAGGAGGAACAAACTACTGAAGGAGAAGGAAGAATCTTGGAGATTAAAGAGTAGAGCTATATGGCTGGAGAGTGGAGATGAAAACACAAAGTTCTTCCAAGCTTTCTCCAAAGGAAGAAAAAACAACAATACTATTTGTCAATTGAAGGACTCGATAGGAAACTTGGAAACAACTTTCGAAGGAATGTCAAAACTAGGGAAAACTTATTTTCAAAATCTCTTCAAAGCAGAAACCCAAGTTTCTATAGAAGAAGTAGTCCAAGTGGCATAATTTCCCCCCATATTTTTTGAGGAAGAAAATAATCGGCTCCTAATGGAAGAAGTTACAGAAAAAGAGATCCTAGAAGTGCTTCACATTTTCCAAAAAGATAAAAGCCCGGGCCCAGATGGATGGACTATTGAATTCTTCCTGGGATGTTATGAGATTGTAGGACCTGATCTGCTGAAGATTATTGAGGACAAAAGAACTTCAAGCCGAATCCCTTAGAGCCTTAACTTAACGTTCCTTGCACTTATCCTAAAGATGGATAACCCAAAGACTCTGGATGATTTCAGACCTATCTCTCTTTGTAATTGCACCTACAAAATCGTCTCAAAAGTAATTGCTAGAAGGATTAAAAGAATCCTATCTAAAAATATTTCGAAACAACAGTTTGGATTTTTGGAAGGAAGACAAATCCATGAAGCCATAGGTATATCACAAGAAGGACTTCACAGTATGAAGACAAGAAGTCTAAAAGGAGCAGTGTTAAAGATTGATCTCTGAAAAGCCTATGATAGAGTAAGCTGGCTGTACATCCGATTATTACTTACTCATCTAGGGTTTGATGTTCCTTTCATTAATTGGGTTATGAACTACCTTACTACGGCCTCCCTTGCGGTCCTAATAAATGGCTCCGCTTCTCCTTTATTTACCTCATAAAGAGGAGTCAGACAAGGGTGTCCTTGTCACCACTTCTCTTCCTCCTAGTAGCGGAAGGACTCAACAGAGCAATCACTCATGCAAAGAGTGCAGGCAGCTTCTCCGGAATCAAAATCTCACTTGTACTATTTCTCACACACCTTTTTGTGGATGATGTCTTAATTTTTAATGGAGGTTCCAGAAGGGAAATTGAGGTCTTAAGGAACATTCTTTCTCTTTTCTCAAAAGCATCAGGGATGCAAATTAATGATAGAAAATCGTCTCTCTCTACTTACCTCCTATCTGAAGAAGAAGAGAAAGCCCACAAGTTATTTTTCTTGTTCAAAAGAAAGACTTTAGATGATGGGCTAAAGTACATGGGATTCCTTCTAAAACCCAACGATTACAGAAAATAAGAATGGAAGCGACTTCTCAAGAAAATGGACAAAAGACTAAATACAAGGAGTCACCAGTGGCTTTCACGTGCAGGGAGATTGGTTTTGGTTGAATCAGTTTTGAAAGCTATCCCAGTTTATTGGATGTCCCTCTCTTGGATCCCTAAAGGAATTCTAGAAGCAACAAGAAAAATCACCTCAAAATTCCTTTGGAGTGGAAAAAAGGTTGCTCATGTAATTCCTTGGGTCTGCTAGGATAAAATTGCCACCCCAAAGGCAATGGGAGGTTGGGGTCTGAAAAATATCTTTCTCTTTTCCAAAGCAATGACGACCATGGGGGGATGGCACATTATAAACTCCACCAGCCTCTAGACAAAGGTCATTATCCAAATATATATAGAACCAGTCCCACTGGAGTTTTGGATCAGAAGTCAACAAAAATCCAAAAAGGGGGCCTCAATGATCTGGAAAGCCATTCTAAATGCATTTCCACTCATTGAAAACGATTTATCTTGGAAACTCGGTAATCGTCACCATTTCAGAATAGGGAAATACCCTTGGACAGGGAGTGAAGTTAAACACATACTTTCTGAGCAACTAATACAACATTTACATTTTTGGGGTTTTACTCATTTAAATAATCTGGCGGATCATAGCCTCTCCACCTTATGGTCACAGGGATGGATGAATGCAAACAGACTGGGTCTTAGTGAAGAATAAAAACTTGAACTGGAAAGTTACATTTACAATCTAAAGTCCTCACAGATTAGATTTATGAACAACAAAGATTAATTGAATTGGGATCCGGCCCCCTCAGGGATTTACTCCTCAAAACTGGGTTATCTAAAATATAACTCAGATTTAGGCTTCCAAGAGCCTGTTTGGTGGTGGAGAAAACTATGGAAGGTTAAAATTCTGGCACAAACAAGACTGTTTATGTGGAATGTACTACAAAATAAGGTTTTGACTTGGGATAACCTCTGGAAGAGAAATTTTTTTGGCCCTGGCTGGTGCTCCCTTTGCAAATCCGAAGAGAAAATATATTACACCTCTTTCTAAAATGTAGTTTCATCAACAAAGTTTGGAAGGAAACATCTAGATTGTTATATCTGCACTGTGTTTGGGAAGGAAGGGATTTGGATCACTCCTGGTTTTCTTGGTGGAAAACAAGAGCCTTCAAACATTTAAGAGCCCTTCCTTTATTAGTCATTTGGGGCATTTGGCTTGCTCGGAATTCCTTAATCTTCAAAGGAACCCCTCCTTCTCCTGAGATCATAGCATCCAAAAGTGTTTCCTTTCTGCCCTCCTTAATCTCACAGAGTCCTAGACCCTCTCCTAGGCAGCCTCAAGAGGTCATGATTGATAGTTCCTCCCCCTCAGGATTTTTCGATGGAGCTTCTCAACAAAACATTTGTGGAGGAGGTGGACTCCTCTTTCTTTCAGCTTCACACTACTTTATTATGAGTTTTGGTTTTGGGCCAGGAACAAATAAATTTGGAGAACTTATGAGCCTTAAACTACTCATTGCCTTCGCCATTGAAAAAGGTTGTCTATCTTTAAAAGTTTATGGGGACTCTTTAAATGTCATAAACTGGATAAAATGCACCCAAAGTTGCTTAAACACAAGACTCATTGCCTTGGTGGAAGACATTACTCATTTGCATACCTCTTTTTACACCTTTGTTTGCCAACATGTCCACAGGAAAAACAATAAAGAAGCGGACTAGCGGTCGAAAGAGGGGCTTAATTGGGATATGGGCCAATGGAAAATAATTGAACATTACAATGAACAAGCAAATAAATATTTACATAGACCATTTTTGGACTAAACAACCTTCAACAACAAACTTTTGTATATTTTTTTATGCATAATATATGCAAACAATACTAAAAGAGGATCAGTGGAAGCACATACAACAGTACCTGTTCCATAAAGTCCAAAGAAACATAATTTTGCAGAAGTAACAAAATATAGAAGCATTCATGAAATGCAAAAGATAGAATTCAACTATAGACTTCAATGTAATAGAATAGACCAAGAGGTGTATATACATAATGTAATTTTGTACACCATGATGTAATAAAATTACGTTTTTTTCCGAGGAAAAAAACAATGTAAATCATCCACATATTAATTATCCAACAACGCAACATTTTACAACATTCGACAATGCAATAAAATAAGAAACCCATTTTATTATGTATGGATAAGAGACCCATTGTCATACAAAATGGGACAACATAAAGCCCACACTAATCAAATTGCAACCAATATGTAATTGTTACACTTATTGGTAACATGTTCTGATGCAATTGGAACAATATGTAGAGCACATTTAACAAAACCCCTGGTTTTTAGAGACAAATATTCCAAAACATACAACTTGCAGTAATATTCAATTATATTGATTGTCATTCATCGCTTGAACCGAGGTCATTGCTCGAGCTGTGTGCATGCCTAGTTTCTTCATCATTTGTAGGTGATATTGTACTTTAATTATTTAACCCATTTTTTTTATCGACTTGATTTTTATGTTCCGCCTCTTCATCTTCCATCTACAAACATAGAAATAAAGTGTAATAAGTATATCTACATTTATATATATAGTAGAATATACACAATTGCGTAAAAAAACACACACCATAGAAACGAGTCTTTCATAAACAATACACATTCTTTCGAAGCCATGCTTCATGCCTTCTCCCAAAATATCTTATGTTGGTTGCATTCCATACTTTGTTTCATGCATGTTTAATATGCCATGACAAAGCACAATCGATATAATTAATATAAATGTTTCTTGTTGTTTCATTAATTATAAAACAATGGAAGTTAAACAACATAGCTACTTACAAAATTTTCAATTAAACCCTCATACTTCAACATATACTCACAACCCATACTTAACCCAATGTCTATCAATTTATTGGTTGTCTCCTCTTTGTATGTTAGCACCTATTAGAAGACATCCATGGACATGTGTAAATTAATTATTTAAATATACAGATCACAACAAACATGAAATCTTAAGTAAGGTCGAAAATGTAAGTACTCACAAATTTTGCAATCAACCCTTTTATTCCTCGTCATCTTGTCTTATGTGCTAAATGAGTTCTATTTTTATTTTATTTTCTACAACAAAACAATAGAAAATCAGTATTTCACGCGATAATTAAATTCGATGTACATAAAAGAATAAATGAATGATTACATACCTCTAATGCACATTGTTGTTTGGATGGCTCCTCTTGCGAAACAATTATGTTCATTTATTTTACCGTCTCATTCTACATTTTGTGGAGATTCCTATCAACATGTATTGGTTTTCCCCTTGTTTGTCCCTCAGAAATTTGAAAATCTCCCTAAAAAAGAAAGTCTTCAGATATAAAAATTAAGTAATTTTTTTTACAAAATAAGATATCGGTGTGTATAGTAACTTAGTATGCATTGGTGCGTCAACCATATATATACGCATAGGTATATGATAACAGTGTCGTTGCGAAATTGAAAATATTTTAGAAATTGTTGTATTCAGTTGGTCCTTTATAAAATAATAAAAGCATCGGTATCCAAGTATTGTTTATTACGCATTGTTGACATGTGAGCAAATTTAAGACATGATGGTTTCATATAAAAAACACCATTAATTCCATTTTAAACTCAGTAGTGTTCTTTATAAGAAAATGTGCCATGGTGCTTATCGCTGTACAATGCACACCGTCAACCGCGAAGGTTTTTTTTATAAATATTATTTATAATTTAAATTAAGCGGCGTTATTGACATGAAAGTACACATCGGTGCTCTGTCTCTGTACAATGCACACCATGAATGCGTTTAAAAAAATAGGACAACGTCATACTGGTTTGGGATCCAATGCAATGAGTGGTTCCATTGCAACGGATAACAAATGCCCCATATATAAGTAAACAAACCCTATAAAAATCTATTGTTTAAAAAAATTCTCATTTTGAAATATAGAGAGGGAAAGCAAGAAAAATAGTAAGGAAATTAGGGCTTCCAATACCAAAGGTAATTATGAAACCATTTTTTTGTTTGTTTGGGAATGCACTGAAAATTGCTTTAATCAAATAGGGGAAATATTAAGATGATCAATATCATGAAATTATATACCTAAAATTTCTCCTCTGCAGATTTGTATGTGACCTATGATAATCCCTTTTGAATTTAGCTCTTCAAAATAATCCACCCACTCCAAAGTCTTTGTTGGTAAATCTCTCTTGTACAAATCTCCCCTGTAAATTTTGGCTAAAGAATGAATAGGGTTTTCATTTATAAACACATACATTTAGAAAAGTTGAAATTCTCACTAATTTTTTTGTTGTATATTTCAACGCATTGATGATAAACACACACGGCTGTTTTTTTTGCAACTTGCTTTTTCGGTGCGCTATAAAGTGCATAGTGCATCGATGTGGCATGTACATATAATGCACTAACTCATTTTGTTCATAGTAAATTTCAACGCATTGACGGTAAACACCCGTGCTATTTTTTCTAATTTGCTTTAATTAGTGTACTAGTGCAGTGTTTAAGTATTAACACTGCACTAATGTAATGTTTATAGTTCATATCACACTAGTGCAATGTTCAAGTATTAACGCATCGACAAACAATTTATTTTTCAAAATGCAAATGCAAACATCCACATTTAAATTTTGTGAGGTTTTGCTTTATAGAGGCAATAACAAAGGTTAGTCTTTGGTGCTTCTCACAACTTAAAGCATTGGTGCATTTGGTGTATAATGACACACTGGGGTGTTCTTATATAATTAAGCACATTGTTAACTTATAAAAGTTATTTGAAATTCTATTTGGAATTAGATTGTTCTATGCTTCCCAAGATGGCGGCTTTGACTCAAATGTAAGAAAAAATGAATTATAATATCAAATAGTCAATTCTTCAGATTCCAGTTCATTCCATATCGTTGCAAGTCCTTCAAGTTCTCCCCCACCAATTGTAGTAAGTCTAAATTTTATTTATAATTTATTTATCTCATTGAATTTATGTTATGTATGCACGTGTAGTTGAATAATTGTTCATTGAATTTTGCAGGATCATGATTCAGGATCGAGTTTGGATGCATAAGATATTCCAACAGTCCCAAAATTCCGCGAGCTCTTATCACGAGAAAATACTACAAGCAGATGTTTGATGAAAATGGACAATTACTTTACCCGACCAATTATAACATGTCATCTTCCAACAACCAACCTAGGTCAACGGTATTACCTTGGGGCATAAGAAAACGATGATTGAGTTGTATTTTTGGATTTTCAATGGAACTAATGTAAATGTATTGCTTAATTTGACGCTCGTTTTATAAATTGGTTGGTTGCATGTTTATTATTGGGAAAATAATTTACATGCTTCTAATAAATGTTTGGTATAATGTTTGAACATACTAAATGCATTGTGTTACTAATACTATCGATGTAATGTTCAATATTTTTACAATCAGGATTCTAAGGACGCGTGACTTGTCTACCATCTACTGTTGCACATGACTACAAAGTCATGTCAGGAGCTTGCTATCAAATGAGCACATCTCAGAGAGGAAACATATTGAGCATGGTTGAATCAACCACCTATTCAATTCCCACTACATCAAAGTCAAAAATTCAAAACCTCTGTAGTAATACTAGTTCTTCACATGTTGGGGACGAAGGAAATGATATAAAGGTTGGTATGGATGATTTCTTATGGGATAGCCAAGCCACAGAGAGAATGTTGTTACATGCATTCCAACAAAATGAACTAGGGGATGGCGTTGATATCCTCGACACCTTCTTCGAAAGCCTAAAATCTACTTACACTTCCCCTCTCTTTGGACATGAGTCAAGGTCTAATCAACTAGGGACAACAATGTTACTGTTCAACTTGAAAACAATGTCTGATATGTCAGATGCGTGTTTCTCGGCACTTTTGAAGTAACTAACCATAAAGTCCCTTGATTTTTTAAGGAATCTTGTCACACAATGAAGGAAGAAAATGGTTGATTTTACACATGCTTGATGAAATTGTCCATTTCTATTGTTCACTAATTGCAGGTTACTCAAAGTTAAGGTACTTCTGAGAGATTCTTCCTCGCTAGATATAACTACACATAAGCAAATAAAATGCTAAAAATGTTGGGTGTTGAGTACATATCATACCACACAAGTCCAAATGATTGTATTCTATACATAAACAAATATGCAGAAAAATAGATATGTCCAAAATGTGGGCATTATAGGTACCAGAAATAAAAAAAGAAGGGTAAGGCACATGGTCCTCCTCATAATATATCGAGGCACGTGCCTATAATTCCAAGGATTCAAAGGCTGTTTTGTTGCAAAAAATTAGCTATGTTTCAGGGGTGGCATGCATCGCATATAAGTGAGCTAGGAGTTATGTGAATCCCGACAGGTTCAATAACCACAAAACATATAGAGGATACATGGCCTGGTAAATTCAAGGATGAAGTACAAAGCCTACGATTGAGCATAGCCATAAATGGAGGTAACCCATATTCCCTCCAAAACATCAACTATTATATTTGGCCAGTGGTAGTGATGAATAACAATATCCCCCATGGTTGTTCATGAAAAATGAACATCTTACGTTGCTTCTTATAGTCCCAGGTAGAAGAAAAGTGAAGATAATAGATGTCTACCACCAACCACTTATCAATGAATTTAAGCAATTATGGGAGGGGATACATGTATATGATGTATAAAGATCCATCCCAATGGAGAGGTCTTTTACGTTGTATGGCATATGTGTGTACACCACGTACGATTATCTAGGACTAGAAGTTTGCTCTCGTAAGCATGTTCATTGATTTGTTTATATCTGTAATGTTATTTGGCATACTTAATTTGGTGAAACTATCTTTTTGACACTAACGTGCTCTGTATACAATAACATTGCAGGTCTTGTAACAAAATGGTATCATGGATGTAAATTTGTGGACCTTCTATAAAGGTTAGGTGATCCAACCACCTACACAATCTGGTGTATGACTGCTCGAGGGTATTCCTCCCATAATACCACCCTTATAAAAGATTTACATATGTCTTCAATGATAAACCAGAGAGAACCCGAAGACCTAAAATAATGACACTGACAAATTGGATTAGGGCATATGACACAAAGAAGGAGAAGGAAATGGATGAATTGTTTGATTCAAATGGGGAACCTATGTTCAATGATCTTGAATGTTTTGACACCTATGTTGAGAAAATCCCCATTGGGATGAAAATGAAATCTTTATTTTATGAGATTCCATATTGGGAGCATCTTAAGATTGGCCACTTAATAGATCTCATGCATACATTAAAAAATGTTTCATCTTCTTTATGGAGGCACATATCGCTGAATAAAAGCGACGGATTGGCTATTAGGAGAGACATTGGCCAAGAAAAGAAACTAGAGGAGAGGTTGGTCCCTCTTGGTCTTTTAAAGAAGGTGATGTCCCATGGATTTTGAAGAAAGATGATATTTCTATGGCGAAGGATGTTATATTGGGTGTGAAGGCACTTTCTTTATATGGTTTGACTCTATGACGTTGCTTCACTGTAGAAGGGAATTTGTCGAGGTTGAAATCACATGTCCATTTGAACCTTCTAAGGGCATGTATGTTGAATACACGATTCTTCTTCTATATTGTTGGTAAAAATATGCTATGCACTCACAATTTTATGGCAATTAACAATGTGTGTCTCTATTTTGTAGTGCCATTATCCTTTTCTCGTGTGTGGTTGTGTGAACCATGGCTTCCCCAAGGACCTGCGATGTGCCATATCGAAATTATTTGCTTTTTCACATTGGATCACACCAAAGGAGATTAATATGGTTAGCATTCCATAGTGGAATTGAGAGATAGTTGAGATTGTTTGTATGTTTGAAAAGGAACCACCCATGAGTTTTATGGATTTGCAAGTCCATATTCTAATTCAGATACCTGATGAGGTTGAATTAGCCGGGGTACTCTCATGTCATTGGATGCTCTTCTTAGAAAGGTACATGAAAAAATTGAAGGGGTTTGTTCGACAAAGGGAAAAACCAGAGGGCTCTATGGCAGAGGGGTACATAATATAGGGTTGTTCTATTATGCCAATGAGTACATCAAGAAAATTGACGACACACCAGAGGTAGTGGTTTGGGATGACCAACATGACGAGGACAAAAGGGAAGGAGAGCTACCCCAAACGAACAAAAAAGGCACTTGATAGAGAGCAAGTATCTTAAATTTTGTCAATTTAGTACAAAGCAAATGTTTACACTAAAGTTCATAATATATATTTGATTTCATTCTATTCATTTTTAATTCTTGTATACATCAACTAATTTAGAAATTGATGCCATCAATAAATTCATTCTCTACAATGTAGAGGCAATGTGACCATGGGTCGCGTTGTATGAAGAAAAAATAAGGAAATGGGATAGTGACAGGAAAACATTCAGATGGTTGAATGGTAGATACATGCCTTATCTTAATCATTTTAAAGAAAATATGCCAAAAATCGGTCCCAATAGTTTGGTGGCTAACTAGATACATGAGAAATATGTTGTGTTTTGTTGTAACCCGCATGAAGAAGAGCTGGATGCACTAAACATAGGGATCCATTGCAACAAATATGTAATAACCTCTTTGAGTACCACGTTCAATTTATAATATTGCACATTTGAATTTTAACATGTACCATGTTTTTATTAATGCTCAGGTTATTAGAGATATGCCACCATCCTTTATTCACATTTTTATAGGTGCATTTGTTGTTAAAATATTGTGTAACTGCAAATAATATTCTTATCCCCTTTTGTGGATAAAGCAAAAGATAAAATATATATATTTCCAAGTTGGCCCTATTGTTCCTAGACAAGACAAATGTAAATTAAAAAGGTAAAGTGGACAGGTCGACCCTGACCTAATTATTGGGGGGGCACAACTTGTATTTATAAGAGGCCTAGCACCTCATTTGTACACACAGTTATCAAGCTCCCTCTATCAAGTGCGCAAGTCTGAGAGTGACGCCGCTACAAGGAAAAGTGACACAACTACAAGGAAGAGTATCTCAGTAAAGGGTTTTGGTCATCTTGGTGAAGGACTATCTTTGTCCAAGTGGTGCGCTACTCTGTTCTGGTTAGGGTTTCTTGTGGATCTTCTGTTTGGTGAGATCTCTCTTGTGAGAGACACTGTACTTGGTTATTGAATCTATATTAAATAAGTTTTGTTGGGTTTTCTTCCCCTTGACAGTTTTCTAGGATAAATGCTCGTGTACTATGTGATTGTGTTTCTTTTAGTAAGATCCTTATTATGTTGTTGTTATAATGAAGATTAATAATAATAGATTAAGCAAGAAACTTTAACATGGTATTAGAGCTAAGCTGAAGAGAGAATCTTTCACAGAAAAAGAAAAATGTCACTATTGTCGTACAAGAAAATTAGGGCTTTTTATTAAAGAGAAATTTCATCCCAAAGATCATCTAGAAAAGGGCACCCTAGCCTAAGGAACTCATTGGCATCTTCAACGCACCTTTTCAGTGGATAGAACTCCTGGAAAGTGAAACCCTAGTTTTCACCAATACCAGAAGTACTAGAAAACCAAAAGTACCAGAAAATCAGAAGTACCAGAAAACCAGAAGCACAAGTCCAGAAATCCGTTGGTCCAGTTTCAAGGGTCAGAAATTGGAATTTTCAGAAACTGACTATACCAACATACTTGCCTCAGTTCAATGCATCTTCTGGTGAGTTCAGTTTCCAAATCCAAGAAATTTGATTTTTTTCTTATTTCTATAGCCCGAAGGGCTAGGGTTTCTACTCCAAGAAAGAATGGCTACCGGTATGAGGGTAGAAGACA
>ML825222.1:8868-19179 GCA_009831015.1 Picea engelmannii | reverse complement strand
GTTATTGGACCAACGAATTAAAATGAAGTAGTATTGAGGTTTATGATTGATAAATAAATTTTAAAAAATAATCCCAAATCAAAATAGTTAAATTTATTTACAATAAACAATTAATATAAAATATATTGCTTTAAAGATGCAAAGCTTAGAGAAGTAACCTATGAATGAATAAATAAGCAAGTCAAAAAATTACAAAAAGAGATGATCATAAGTAGCCATTTTAACATCATCTTGGAAAGGCTCAGGAAATAAAACCCTTGATTTGTATATTATAAAAAGGTAAAGGATCAAGCAAGTCAATTAACATACATGGCATTATAAAATATTTGTAGAAGATGATAGAGAATAAGAAAAGATGAAAGTAAAAGAGGATTTCCAAAAGGGCTTCTCGACTAGGTTTAAAATGATGCCCTCAGATTTAATAATAACCCTTCATTGCAATTTTTCCTAGACATATTAATGAAGATAATGATGAATTGGAAACCTTCAAACAATGCATTCGTATTATGCTTGTAGTAAGATTGGGTGTGGAGAGATATTTACCTAAACTTAGTGTTGTTGCTCCTTATAGGCTTGAGATCCATGCCCTATAAAACCATATTAGACAACTCAAATGACAAAGGGTTTGCGTGTAGAGTCTCCAAGGTGCCCTAGGTAATCATTTCCTTTTCCATAGTTTGTTCATTGTTACGACCAATCTGGTGTGAAATAGAGAAGAAACAAAGATTAATAAGGAATAAGTGAAATTAAATTTGAGGGCACTAGATGAAGGAGATATGACAAAGGAACTTAAGTTCAAAATGAAGGAGAGGAGACAATGGGGTATCAATAATACAAACAAGGGAAAAGAATAAGTGTGAAAGAGTGACTTCAATTTTAATGAGGCCACAAATATTTTGGGTTTTGATGAGATTGTAAGTCACCCAACCCTCTAAGTACCTTTTAAGGGATGGGGTATTACAATTTCGCTTCTCCTTAGCTATCTCAAAGCTTCTTTTCAAGGGAACCATCATCTTCTAATTGTCAAGAGCTTTCCAACGACCATAATTCTACTCAAAACTCAGCTCTGGATAGAAAGTTATGGCTTCCAAAGTTTTTGGGCCATGTGGCATCCACATGATTCCACATCACCATACCAATCCAATGTGATACTGACGTGTCCTACACATCACCTTTGGGAGAAACATGGCTATTGATGTGTGCATTGACGTGGCACCAAACGACATATGTTAAATCCACTAGTCCTTCCTCTTTAAATCGAGACATAAGGCAAACGACGAGGATCAATCATGGTATAGATTGATGGTCCACATTCCATCGCGACCTCCCCTGCATGTCCGAAGTTTAATGAAGGGTGGAGGGGTCATGAAACCTAACCATGGTTCCGAATCATGCGACATGTCACACATCGGTGGATTGCGGCCCCCTTAAGGTGCCAAATCACCATGACACGTGGCACAATCACCACTCGACATGTGAACCCACCACGTCGACTAACGTGGTGTACACGTCATCACAAAGCACTTGGCTAGTCCATCCAGGTGCTGACACTTTTCCCCTATGCATTGGTTTGGTGACACCATCCTCCTCCTCTCCAAGTTTACGAGGGAAGGTCAAAACCTTTCCTGAGAACATTGCCCCATTGGGGTTACCGGGGCACTAGGATTCCCAACAAACTGTGTAGATAAACTCCAATAGTTCAGGGTCTGATAATCCTGATAACCTGATGTGCGAAGCCCCCTCCTGTGCTTAACATGAGATCTATAGATGAGGCCTATTGGATAATAGAACACCATGATGACATATCCACATGTGTTCCCGTACTTGTTACATTGTGCCCACTCACCGATAAACGGTTCAGATCGTTCCTTGGATTTCTTCCATCAGAGCCCAAAAACTTTGGATCCAATGAACAAGGTTACTCTCCGACTGAATCAATGACTTTGGTTCTCTCTTGGAGTTCCTCCCTTTGGAGTGCATACCATCTAGGACCGTAAAATCACTTCGACCATCACCCCTCCAATGAATGGTCAAGATCTCTCAACTTATAGATATGAGAGCTAGGATTAAGGCACTTGTCCCCAGACTTAAAACTAATAGGGACTCACACTCGGTCATTTTCACAAATTATAGGATGACATGTGTCATCCTCTGGACACGCTGACACTCCTCGTCAACATGACATCACTCTCCCTGTTAGCCTTGCTTAAGCGGGACCCACAATAATCTACGACTAAAGTTACTTTTTGGCTATTCGCCAATCTACGGTCCAAATTTATTCTCAGATTCTTCCCCATCTCAAAACATTGGATTTCTATAGGTTAACAATCCGTATTTGGACTTGGCTATTTAAGGAATTCTTCCAAGTATTTTCTAAGGTTTACCAAGTCTTTAGGAGTTCTCTCCTTGCTTAAAAAACCACTAAGGCATTCCCTCCTCATCACTTAATTGGAGATTTTCATCTTTTTAACTCATAACAATACATGAGGCTCATGTATTCACATGTACACTTCCATATAGTTCCACAATTACTCAAAAAAAAAACCTACTACAAAATTTAGTGTCCCAAATAGGTACTAAGGCCTGATATATAACCATTAGACAAGACACCTCCAAAACTTGATCTATGACTTCAGTAATATAGGAAGTAACATTCATGATACAAAAAAAAAATCAGACCTTCTCATCTTTATATGTTCAGTGAAGACTTTAACTATTCAGTCTTCACTACTAACACATGATATATATATATATATATATAGTCTACAAATACCCTACCAACCCTATGGTGTTCTTCAAAGTCACAAACAACTACTTACAACAACCTTTTTTTAAAGATAGAGATAGTCAATAAGTAAAGACATCAACAAAAATACTTTCCAGCTGTAACAATCCCCTGAACCTATGAACTTCTCAACTATCATTTAAGAGAAGACCAAATTTACACCATTCAGAATATATTTTTGTATTATTACTGAACTCAATCATCTGCAGTAATTAAGAACAAAAATACTTATCTGAAAACTAGGAAGAGCTGGAAACTATTGAAGGGTGTGCCACTTTCCACCCAACCATAGGAACATCTGCACCAGTTATCTCTACAACTAGCCACCCCCTAGCCAGAGTACGATGCCATGAGGGAAATTCTATTTACTCAGTAAATAACAAGAGATGAAGCCTGCTCTCCTTCACTCCTCTCTCATTTCTTAGAATGAGAGGCACTCCCCCCACTCCTTTTCACTCAGATTTTGTTTTCCAGAACCAACTGTGTGCCTCCTCTATCCTCTCTTCCTCAATATTCCTCCTTTTCTTGTACTCTATCCCAAGATTTCGTGGGTCACATCTCCCAATTCATGGGCCAGGTCAAAAACTTCCAGATGGGTACTCTGCCCATTCTCTCATTGATTTTTGAGGAAGACCACCCAACTACCAACTTGACTGGTATTTAAATTTTTTGGGACAAAGGATAGTTCTGGGTCTAAACATTTTTTTTAATTCAAAAGAGTATTGTTTAGCAGGGGTCATTTCAACCAGTAATGATTTCCCCTCACGATTCCCTCTCATGGCATCGTAACCTGTATAGGAAATCCCGTTCAACAATTGTTCATTGTTTTCCATTTATATTAATAACTGAAATATTTACATCACATCATTTAGCAAAGGTTCATTGTCTTTCAAAATTCACCCATAATAGGTCTATCCATAATTTTCGGTCATAATAACAATTATATTTATAAACTAGGGGAAACAAGGGTCTTACAATCCCCTCCCCCTTAAAGGAACACCACCCTTAGTGTTCTATCTGCTGCCGTGATCTATATGTACATCAGTGAACGAAAATGGGCAATGCATGTTTCATTCCATCCTCCATTTCACATGTAGCTTCATCGGGACCAAAGTGTTTCAACTACACCTTGACCTGTGCAATGGTTCTGTTCTCGAGGGGGATCTCTTTCCTGTCTAGTATACATTGTGGTTCTGGAAATAATTCTCCCTCTAGTTC
Organism: Picea engelmannii; assembly: GCA_009831015.1. Classification (NCBI taxonomy): domain Eukaryota; kingdom Viridiplantae; phylum Streptophyta; class Pinopsida; order Pinales; family Pinaceae; genus Picea; species Picea engelmannii. Next base: position 15,176 of record ML825222.1, on the reverse strand, counting down.
CACCTGGATCACACACCAGTCAATTATATGATTAGAACCATGTATATATTTCTTTAGTAATGAAACATGGAAAATGTTATTCACTTTCACTGTGGGAGGTAGAGCTAATCTAATTGCTACAGGTCCCACTTTGTCCAAGATTTCAAAAGGTCCACAAAATGAAGGTGCTAGCTTGGCACATTTTCCCATTCTCAAGGAACTTCTTTTGGGCCTAATTTGGAGATACACTTGATCCCCTACTTTGAAATCTCTAGGGGTCCTATTTTTGTCCGCATAGCTCTTCTACCTATCTTGGGCCACTTTCAGATTTTTTTTTTATTTGAATTATTTGTTGTTCCATTTATTTTAGCATGTCTGGGTCGAGTGTAATTCTTTCATCTGGGTTGTTGCAACTAATTGGAATGTTGCATTGCCTGGCATAAAGAGCCTCAAAAGGACTCATTTTCAATGACTTTTGATAGCCATTGTTGTAAGAAAACTCCACCAGTGGTAGATATTATTTCCATTTCTTAGGTTGATGCATCACATGCATCCTTAACATGTCTTTTAATACCTGGTTTACCCTCTTTGCCTGCCCATCAATTTGAGGGTGGTAGGTTGTACTAGGTAACAATTTAGTCCCAAAACCAACAAACAAAGACTTCCAAAATTTTGAAGTAAACTTAGCATCTCTATCTGATATGATTTCTTTAGGTATACAATGCAACCTAAATATTTCTTTCATGAAAATATTGGCAATATTCAATGCCTTGAAAGTTGATTTTATAGGGATAAAGTGAGAATCCTTTCTTAACTTATCCACAACTACCATAATTGCATCATTCTGTTTGGATAATTTAGGTAATCCTGTGATAAAGTCCATGGAGATGGTTTCCCATTTCCATTCTGGAATTGGCAGGGGCTACAACATCCCTGTTGGGTGCATGTGCTCCACCTTAACCTACTAGCATTCCAAACATTTAGCAAAGTACTCAACTATGTCCTTTTTCATTCCTGGCCAATAAAACAATTTCTTAGTGGCTGTTATCATCTTTGGATAACTAGGATGACCAGTATATGGTATTTTATGTAGCTCATCCATTATGAACCTCTTAGAGTCGTCACAATTTGGAATGTAACACTGACCTTTATAAGTTAGCAAACCATCATTTAACAATTGATAGCCATCACATTTCATCCCCGTGGGATCCTGCTCTAGATATTCCTTCACAGTTTTGAAAAAATCATCGACTTGATGTGCGCTTTTAAACCTTTATTTGATGTCTGATTCACAGGTGCTTATAGCTTCCACATGAATCACTTTCATTCTCTTACTTAGGGCATCAACCACCCTATTCTATTTTCCCTTAATGTGATTGATTTCAAAATAAAATTCACTAAGGAGAGCCATCCACCTAGTTTGTCTAGCATTTAGTTTGGGCTGGTCAAACAAATATATCAACCCACTATGGTTTGTCATAAGCACAAATTTTCTACCTAAGAGGTAACGCCTCCACATTTTCAAAGCATGCACTATGGCATCCAATTCTAAGTCACGGGTCACATAATGTGTTTCATGCACATTTAATTTTACAGATTTGTAACAAATCACATGCCCTTCTTGCATGAGGACTCCTCCGAGTCCTTCCTTGCAGACATCTATACACACAAAGAAATCCTTGTTTGGGTCTGCTATTTTTAGCATAGGTGTATTGGTTAAAAAGTGTTTCAGCTGCTGAAAACTCTCCTCACACTCTGTTTTCCAAACAAATTTAACTCCCTTTCTCTGAAGGAAGGTGATTGGATGACCAATTTTGGAAAACCCCTTTATAAACCTTCTATAGTATCCTGCTAGGCCCATGAAGGATATGATATAAGCTACATATTTTGTTGTAGGCCAATCCATAGTGGCCTTGATCTTGCCAGGATTAACTGCTACTCCTTCCTCAGAGATGAAATGGCCTAAGTAATGGACTTGTTTTTGGAATAAATCACACTTACTAAAGTTTGCACAGAGTTTGTGCTCTCTTAACACTTGAAGCACTAACTTGAGGTGCTCTTCATGCTCTTCCTTGTTCTTAGAATAGATTAGGATATTATCAATGAACACTAACACAAATCTATCCAAGAACTTGCTGAAAACAATATTCATCAAGCACATGAAGGTGGTCGATGCATTGGTAAGACCAAATGGCACCACCACAAATTCATAGTGCCCATATCATGTACTAAGGTTTTCTTGTGGATGTATTCATCCTTAATCTAGACTTGATGGTATCCAGACCTCAAGTCAATCTTGGAGAAAAATATAGCACCTCTTAACTAGTCAAATAAGTCATCGATTATGGGTAAGGGGTACTTATTCTTAATTTTCATCTTGTTGAGTTGTCTGTAGTCTATGCACAATCTGAGCGTGCCATCCTTTTTCTTCACAAACAACGTTGGTGCTCCACAAGGAGACACACTAGGTTGAATGTGACCTTTGTACAACATCTCCTTCAACTGTAACTTGAGCTCAACTAGCTCTGAGGTACTCATCCAATAGGGTGCTCTAGACATTGGCACTGCTTCAGGTATAAGTTCTATCAAGAAATCAATCTCTTCTTGGGGGTAGACATGGTACCTCTTTCAAAAACACATATTTATACTCTCTTAATATAGGATGGTCCTCTAGGCTTGGTTTAATATCCTCAACAAAGTTCAATATTTTTAATGCATACAAAGAAAATCCTTTTATGCAATTCTTCTTCACTTGAAGGTTCAATATTTGTCTCACTGAGATAGGCTTTTGGATCCCTTGTAGGGTTCTTTTCTTCCCTTCCTCATCTTCACACTCTAATGTTTTATTATAGCAATCCAACTTGTCTTTATGGGCAACCAACTAGTCCATGCTAATCAACATGTCATAAGATCCTAAGGGGAGTATGTTTAGGGATGCTTGGGTGGAAAACCCATTCATAATGAAATGGCATGTTGATATGACCTTTGTTACTTTTATTTTTGTTCTAGTGGCTAGTTGTACCAACCATGATTTAACATGTTTTACTTGCTACAGTTTACATTTCTCAATAGTTTGAGGGGAAACATAACTCAAATTAGAACCAGGGTCAATTAAAATAGAAACAAGATGGTTGGCAATCATACCTTCCATCTCCACCATTGAAGCTTGGTGGTCTTCTTGTCTATTATCCAAGGTTGCATGAATTTGTGGTATGCTCCTGGCCACATCATTAACCGTGGTAGCCTCCTACATATTGTAGACTCTCCTACTGTCCTACTGCCTATGCTGACAATCCCTTAGCAAATGTTCTTCTCCACATCCCCAAATTTCAATGGTTCTCTCTTTATATTATCAGCCTTTCCTATGGATGATCCAAAGGGTTTATTTCCACTTCGAGATGGAAAATTATGTTGATACACACCCTTAGTGGGGAAGCTCATCTTAGAGCTCTTCCCATAATCCTTAAACTTTGAGGATTTAAACCCCTTCTTCTTGAAGCCCAATTTACCTTTCCTCTTCCATTCCTTATGAGATTCTGCCTTGTGCTGGAATTGCTCACAACAATACCTTGCTTTTCGAATAGTATCTTTTAAAGTCTTAGGTTCATGAATCTAAATTATGTCTAGGAAGGATTGAGGCAACCCACTAAGGAATCATTGCATCTTCACATTTTCATCCTTTATATAGGGCATATACCTTATCAATTCAAGAAATTTGTTGACATATTCATCTATTGTGAGCCATCCTAGCTTGAGTTCATAGAACTCTTTAGTCTTTTCATTGTAGCACCTTTAAGACATGTACTTCTTCTTGAATCATTTCTCAAATTGCCCCGACAAAAACTCCTTCTCATGGATTCCCTTTACATTTCTAAGGTCCTCCCACTAGATAGAGGTATTTCCATTCAAGTTGAAAATGGCTATTCAAGCCTTCAATTTTTAAGAGTAGTCATGAACTATGAAGTACTTCTTTAAGCCAAGTATCCAAGATTTTGCTTCTTTCTGCTTTTTAATCTCCCCATCAAAAGTGGGCGGCTTGGCTTTCTTAAACTCTTCAGGTTCATGGTTCTTGGAATGCTTTCTCCTATTTCTTCTCCTTTGAGAATGTGAAATAGTCCCACTACTGGATAGTTCCTTGGATCTTTTAGGTCCATCACTAGAGGATTCTCCAGATGAGTCCTTGCTGTTAGCATGCCTCTTGGCTCCATGTTGGGCCTTCTTGGAGGTGCTTCTTCTTGTGTTGCTACTTTCAGAGCCATGCTTTTGTATCTCAGGTGAACTCTGAATTTTCTTGGACTCATGTCTATCCACAATACTAGTTGTTGGCCCATGCTGTAGCTACCTCTGTATATCCGATAGGCTTTGCAACAAGATTGCATTTATTTCAATTTTCTTTTCTTGTTCTTTTATAAGCCTCTCATTATTTTCTTTAAAGCTTTGTAACTCTACCATGGGGCTTCTTATAGTCTCAACTAAATTCGGAGGGGTTTCCACCACTCTCCTTTCATCAGACTCTTGTTCTATGTTATGGGAGCCCTCTCCCATATCATGATGTGTCACCATTCTTTATGTTGTAGTTTTCCTTGTTTTCCACTAATTGATTAAGTGTTGATAACAACATTTTCTGTTAGTTACTTATCTACTAAATTATGGACAACACATATATATTTTTTTTGTAAGATGAAATCAACTTCATCATTGAGCACATAACAACATTATACATATCAATTTTAAATATGTAAAAGCATTAGAATGTCTCAACCTTCCTTTTGATAGTAAAAATTTTGTAAGCTCTTATGGTTAGGGTAGGGTAGGGTGTCCTCCTCCTTAAAGGAGTTTTCCAAGAAAATTTATTTGACTCTTTCCTGAGCCCAAGCAGGCCAAGTGTTGTTGCCCGCTTTGATACCACTTTGTAAGTCATCCAACCCCTAAGTACCTTCTAAAGGACAATGTATTATAATTTCGCTTCTCCTTAATCATCTCAAAGCCTCTTCTTGAGGGCACCATCGCCTTTTTCTCGTTAAGAGCTTTCCAACGACCATAATTCTACTCAAAACTGAGCTCTGGATCGAAAGTTATGGCTTTCCAAAGTTTTCGGGTCTTCATTGGCCATAAGTCACCTCACAGCCACATGGAATCCATGTGACTCCACATCAATGTACCAATTTGATATGGTACTAACATGTCCTACACGTCACCTTCGAGCGCAACATGTCTATTGATGCCTGCATCGACGAGGCACCAAATGACATAAATTAAATCCACATGTCCTTCCTCTTTAAATCAAGACAAACGACGAACGATGAAGATCAATCATGGCTTAGATCGATGGTCCACATTACATTGCAGACTCCCCCGCATGTCTGAAGTTTAACAAATGGTAGAGGGGCTGCAAAACCTAACCATGGTTCCGACTCGAGCGACATGTTTCACATTGGTGGATTACGGTCCTCTCAAGGTGCCAAATCACCATGACACGTGGCACAATCACCACTCGACACATGGACCCCCCCACGTGGACTGATGTGGTGTACACGTCATCACAGAGCACTTGGGTCATCCATCCAGGTGTTGGTTCCTGTCGACTCAGCATTGGTTGGGTGACGTCATCCTCCTCCTCTCCAAGTTTATGAGGGAAGGTTGGAACCTTTCCCAGGAACATTGCCCCATCAGGGCTATGGGCCATCGGGGCACTAGGATTCCCAACGAATTGTGCAGATAAACTCCGATAGTCCGGGGTTCGATAATCTCAATAACCCGAGGTGCGAAGCCCCCTCCCGAGCTTAACACAAGAGATCTACGGTTGAGGCCTCTTGGCCGATAGATATCATGGTTAAGATTTAAGGCACCTATCCAAGGATTTTAGTCCAAATGGCCCCACACTTGACTAATCCACAAACTAAATGTTGACAAGTGTCATTCCCGTGACACCGTGGTGGCCAAGTTGGCATGATGCATCACCATGATGTCATCTCCACACATGTTCTATAATGTCCCTTTCCCAGTGATGGGTTCTACATGGAGCGACTTAGTAGTTTATATGTTCCCATAGATTATAGTCGAGACAAAAATGGAATAAAACCTCTAACTAATGTCATTCACCAAAGTCTAACTTGAAAGTGACATTAAGGAGGTAAAAGGAGGAAAAATGAGGTTTAAGTGACTTAATTAATTATTGAGGTGAAACTTAGGGAAAAAGTCACTTAAGTGGTAAAGTGAATGTCTAATTAGAACAAAAAGAACATAGTTACCAACTTAATGAGAACTCTACAGAGTTCTCATTTTTTAGGGGGTCCAATTTTTTACCCCGTTTTTAAAAATGGTGCTAC
>ML825221.1:41339-61603 GCA_009831015.1 Picea engelmannii | reverse complement strand
TTTTTCTAACAGGTAGCTTAGCTAGAAGGAGATCTAGGAAACATAAAGATATCCTAGTATATGAATTTAGGAAAGAGGTTAACACTGCAGAACATATGCACAAATAGAAAATGCAAAAACATTTACAACTCTAGAAGAATAAGTTAAATGCAGAGTTTGAGAAAATGGCTAGTATAAATCATATGTCACACCGAGAAGAATTGGAAGATCTTAAGCTCACTCACTCAAAATAAATAGAACAATTGAGGATAAGACATTCACAGGAAATGGAAAGATTGCAAGTAGAATGCCTAGAAGTAAGAAAATACAATGAAAAGCTAGAGCACGAAGTCCTAAAATTGTAGCAATATAATCGGGTCCTTGAAAATACCATAGAAGAAAACCAACAAGGAACCCTCATCCTAGAAAATATTAAAGAAGAAGTCAGAACTACCAATGAGGAACTCAAGATTGTACGAAAAGACTTTTTTTTGTGTTTTGATTGAAATTCAGAAGAACATAGAAGACCAAATCAGGGTTAATGATCAGTTAGAAGACATAGTGAGAAAATATCAAAGGGCTCAAAATTCCTTTACAGGATTGTAGATTGGCAAAGAGTATATGATAATCCTTCTGATACATTTTCAATCTACACAACTAGACAAAATATTAAAAACCAGGACCTCTTTGATACCCGGAAGCCCCTCCTGAATGATGTTAAGAGAACACGGAAAGTAGTTAGCAAGGCATGCAAAAGATTATGGAATGTCTCTTGTATCAACCTACACCCATACCTTATGGTTTCTCGCCACTTGGATTTGGTCCTTTGGCAATCGGTGATTCACATCGAACGTTCCTATATGGTACTACATCCTAAAATATTTTGAACTCCAAAGTTATCCAAACTCTCGAGGTCCCGAATACGTCACCATCCACGTATGTTAGGCAGGGACAACCATAGGTTGATATGCAGCAAGATTCAAAGAGTGACATGTGTCCTTGATAGGGGGTGACACATGTCATGCTCTAACAGGAGCAATGGGTATGTGAATCATCCAAAACTAGGTGACGTGTGGCACATGTAATGCAGGTCCACGTCACCTCGGATGATGTCATCGAGACACGTCATCTTAGGTCGATAATTGCCCAGCCCTTTGATCTAACGTTCAATAGGATTCCACATAGATATTTAGATCTATGACTCTCATTACTTCATGGCTCCGAGATTCGAGGCTTACTGACTCCTCTCGACGTAAATCCCTCGAAGAGCTAAGTCCCTGGACTCTTGGATATGGTGCCATGTGTCCTCTTCAACCAACAATCAAGATCCACTTCTACACTCACAACTTCAGTGAGTTCATACTTCGTAAACTCTTGGTTGGTTTCCTCTGGAGTACGGAATCTCCGAACTACTGGATTGCTTGCCACGTACCCCCTCATCCAAGGGTATTAGTTCAACGGTCAACACTTGACGAGGAATGAGTAGGGGCCACGTGTCATTCCACGATGCATTCCTGGTTAGTCGGGTAGTCAAGGGTGGGTCCCTAAGATCGACGGCTTGAAAGGATCCCAAAGGATTCGAGGATCGACGGTCCACGTTACTTCAACAGTTTGACATTCGGGATTTTGGTGTGTGTATCTCCCGACTTTCCCTCAGGACCACACCAAATCTATCACCACGTGTACCTAGAATATATGGCCAGGATTTACTCCAAATTACAGAGCTTCGAGGCAAACTTGTGCATTCCTAAATCACAGAATACCTAGACTCCTAGATAATCATTGATCTGTGGACATGTGTCCCTCCAGTTTCAACAATCCATATTAACTCCATGACTCTGGCATTCGGGAATTTCGGCACTAGACCATTCCAAATATCCTGAAGTAATACTTCGTCGAAGTGCTTAATGTTTCCCTTCTTACGTCAAATATAACGGTTGAGAAAGATCCATATGAGATCCCTAGATTGATGGTCTTTGTCGATTCATGACTTCGGCCTTCGGTTGTTTTCGAGGATCATGGGTGTAACGAACCCCGTCGTTACGACAATAAGCCTCGTATAACAAGTAATTTTATCTTTTTGGGAAGGTAAATACAATGTCACAATTGAACATCACAACACGACGATGAACACAACATGGGAAAAACACACCACAAGGAACATAACAACCTAGCATGCTAGCACATCATGCAGCGGGAAGCAATCACTAAAAATGACACATGTACTAAAAACATTCATGGCGAGTGATAAACAATCACAAAAAACATTACAGAACAAGTACCAAACATCAAAAGCAACAACCCCTTCACCCTAATTGGAAAGTGCAGGACCCAGCCCGATTCCAAATGCAATTATCCATCTATGCGTGCAATGATTCCTTTAGAGAATCCTGTCGCCACATTGCGACAAGTGCACTAGGATTCCAAGTGCAAACATGAGAAATCTAAACCATGAACTTGTACATAATACCCAACATTTTTAAAATCCAAAATGCACTGACATACATTATACGAAACCATAAAGAGAGCATTGTAATCAATCAAGTTAAACGGGACGCAAGTAACTACAATTAAGACAGGGTTAAGGATTGCAACCTTCTAGATGTACCTAAATATCATTTAGCCATCATAAACATATTCTAGCACATTGCATCTTACCTCATCCTAAAATTAACATACATAACACCCTTCAGGTGACATTTACTTTTCATAAAAGGGGGATGGTTCTGAAAATGATACAATTCACTATGCTTTTCATAACCTTTCTGGTTTGATAATGACAGTGTACCTTAACCTTATAATGCAGCCCTATAACAATTTCTCATTACCATAATAGTTTCTAAACAACAATTTCTTATTAAATAACACATTCTAAATAACCCCTTCTCAATAAATAACAATTTCTAAATAATGCTTTTCTCATTAAATTAAAAATTCCTAAATAACTCTTTCTTATGTAAAATAACAATTCTAAATAACAATTTCTCATTGAATTTCCACATGCATATATATTGTAACATCATAAACTAAGATTATTAAAAAGGTAATTTCAGACTTAGATTATTATTCAATCAATTTATTATTGCATAAATCCATTCAACTTGACTATTATATTATGGTAGTAAGCGCAAAAGTAGGTACCCTAGTTGTTGATTACAGTTGTAATCACATATCTAGCATTCAAATCAAACAACTGGTGTAATATCCAACCACGATTGAGTCAGAAAAATCAGAAACGCACAGGGAACCGTCGTTGCCGTAAAGGTTAGCTCACAACCTAACGTCTTTGCAAATAACCATTACTTCCACCTCCCACAATACAAAAACATAGGTAAGTCTGACAGGCACTCGGGTAACTGATGGGCATCGTACGAGAAAAAGGGGGCAAGGGAAATTTTAATCCAGTCGAGTTTACACTAACTGGTGTAAAGGACTGATATAAAACAATTTTGATTAAGGTGAATCAAATGACGAGTATAACATTTAACAAGGCGATTTTAATCCAGGGGAGGACGCATAGATTATTCATAACAGAAAATGAAAAGATAAATTGTTTCAACACAGAGATAAAATCGCAGATGTATACGGAACGCAAAGATAAATTGAACGCAGATAATAATGGAATGTGGAGATACATTCCATTTATAAAACTATTGATAATTTTATTGACAAAACTATTGATATCGTCGTTTAACCATAGTTTTGTTGTCTATTAATAAATATGACTGTATCTATTGACAAATCATTGTCAAGAATAAATATCACAATCAAATTCTAATCAATGCAGTAGTGCAATTAAAATTCTAATCAAATCATAGTATTAATGATAAGATCGCAGTAGAAATGATAATCTAATGCTAATCAATCAAATGCTTGTTCAAAAGCAAATCAAATGCAGTAGTAAAATAAAATCGCTATTCATTGCTAATCAATCAAATATTGATCCAAATCTAATAAAATCACAGAAATAATAAAATCGTTATTCAATGTTAATCATATCAAATGCTGATCAAATCCATAACTAAATCGTTGTGCAATAACAGTAAAAATCCACAACTAAAGAACAATAGAAATCCATAACTATAATGTTGTGTAGATAACAATAAATATCATGTCTAACAATGATAGAACATGCGCATTATGCATTCCAAGTACTACCCACACAGTCATCACGCAATCATCACATAGTCATCAGAGATCTAAAAACACGGAGCAATGAAGTGGAAACGTGGAACAATGAAGTGGAAATATTGGGTAAAATGAGGGTTAAAACAAGGTGTAAACGCACGGTGAAAACTCAAGTAAAAAGAGAAGGTGTCGAGATTACAACTCAAGGGAAACGTAGAGGAACTCACTGCAAATAAACGCTTGGCAAAGGAACGATCCTACACTTATTATCCATGCACAGGAAAGCAGGGCATTTGAATATAAATCTTTAACATCGGGGTGAAAGACAGTCGATTCGGCTCCCGGTCGATTGCTCAAGCGCAGACTAATAACTTAAAGGATCAAGGAACAGAGGATAAAACATGAATCTGCATCCAAATCTTCTCCATGGAGAAGCAGATAATGAAATAAAAGAGCAATCAAGGAATAAAGAAAACGGAGGTAGGAGATACAAGAGCACAGGAAAGGTTTCGAGTTTGGGGCTCATTATGGCCACACGCAATAGAAAATAACTCAGAAGCAAAGGATATTATGGATAGCAAGGGTTCTTACTGAATGAATCAAGCAAGAAGGGGATTACAATTACTGTAGAAATACATGTGCAAGGAAATATCATGGAAATGAAATCTTCATCCGAGTACAGTAAAATAAACAAGTGTAAATTAAATTTCATTGCAAGTATCAACTTTAACAGACATACCTTAACCCAATGCAAATGCTCCAAAATCGTCATCCTGCACGCGCTCCATCCATCTCCCACTTGCCAACCGATATGACCTCACCGATACCTCCCAACCAATGCTAGGGGTACTCTTCTTCCCCCTGAGCCCCTCGATCCACAAAGGGGCCACGCACACAATACCAGAGAATGCTAGCACCCATCTCACCTCGCAAGGTCGAGCTACCACTTGTTACCCGAGATGGGTTTCCCAACTCCCACAAGAGAAAGTTCAGTCAAGATAAAATTCCAGTTGCGCAATGTTACGCAATCCAGATCTGATCCATACTGCTCCTCCATCCTATTTATAGATTTTTCAAGTAATTAGTTTCCAAAAATTCTCATTAGATTCATTTTTCATTAATTAATTAGGAAAAACCTCCCACGTACACATGTCGCTCGATCCCCTAGTTGCACCAGAAAATAAATTATTAATTAATTAAATTTGTCTATTTCCCTCATCCACCTAAAAGCATTCCTAAAAACACTCCTCGATGTCCCAAAATTCCCTTACAATTCTTAAATGACTTACGCCTTACTTAATTCCTAGTTGAGTTCATAAATAGAAAGTTCCAAAGGCAAGATTCCTTACTAAGTTAGACATTCAACTTTTTCTTTAAGTTTCCCCTTTTCTTTAAGTTTCCCTTTTTCTTTAAGTTTCCCCCTTTTTCGTTTTTAACTAAAAAAATCAATTTAGCAAGTGTAGATAAAAACAACCATTTACCTTTTTTCCTTTTTAACTAAAATCAATTTAGCAAGTGTAGATAAAACCAACCATTTACCCTTTTAATAAATTTAATCCTCCATTATAATTTTTTTTACTTTAATAATTAAGTTTGAATTTCTTACCCCCCTTCTTGTTACATGTTTAATTAGTTTTTCTTTATCCACATGTTCTACTTATACCTAGGTTTTAATTTCCCTAGGCTGGGCGACAATTTTTACGGGAAAATTTTTATTAAACTTTATTGATCACACCATTCATTTTAAGGCCAACCAAGTCCTAAGGAGGCGTAATTTTCTAAGCACTAGGTTTATTAACTTATCATAGTTAAAATCATGATGTGCCCTTCAAGATGCACTGCATGCTCCAAGGGTGCCACTCGCATCCTTTCGTTTTCTTTGTGCAACGTGCCCTTCAAGATGCACTACATGCTCCAAGGGTGTCACTCGCCTCTTTTTGTTTTCTTTGCACAACATGCCCTTTAAGACGCACTACGTGCTCCAAGGGTGCCACTCGCCTCTTGACTGAATTTGGTAGATAGCAAACCCCTGGAGTCAATACTCCACCAGGTGATCTTGTAGGAGACTAAGGGTATCTAAGGAATAAGGCCCATGCCTTATTGCATGCCCCTTAGAATCATCGTGAGCGACTGTCACAGTCTTCCCTCACGGCATCGTGGATATTCTTGAACTAGGTAATCGTTAACATATAGTTCGAGCCACGACGGGAGTGCTAGTAGGTTGTGGCAGGGTTTTTTCCACACCTCTCCCTCAATGTATCTGGTTGTCGTGCGTGACCCCTCTACTCCAAATGTGAGTATGGTCGATAAGCTATTGTCAGCCTACATCCATCAACGAATCATGTCAGAAATAATAATCAATCATCATAACATCTAATCATATGTACATTGGTCACATCAACAACATTCAAACCCTAACAGTCCACTTCCTGACTCGATCCGGAGTCCAAGGGGTTTCATTGATGCCTCTGCATCCTCAATGTCTAGAGTCCTACACACTCAGAAGAAAACATTCAATAGCACCTAATGATGTAAATATAACAAAAATGACATAACATCAAATCCACAATGTCTCATAATCATAATCAAAATAACCAATAGTACAATGACCCGGATCACTTGCACGCAAGTGTCCTCAAAGAGTAAGTTCGCTCAATGCGCGCAAGACCAGGATGTTATAGTGGGGTCATCGGTCCCGAAATCCCGAAGCCGAAATGGCTAGCTCCTTTTGGAATAGCGCAGGGTTCCTAGGCCCTGGTCACATGGGTCTCTTGGAAAATATTAGGGGCTAAGCACAACATCCTTTCTACAACAAAGGGGTTAAGGGCATGGGCATGAGCCCTCGGTCAAATGGGTGAATGATATAAAGAACAAATTCCCTTCTCCCACATAATTGAACTATTACATTCCATATAAGGTAAAATTCAAGGGATTGGCGGGACTTAGACATTTAAGTCAGTCCTACCCCGACCCTCCTACAGATTCCCATCCCCTGAACCTCTAGTAGCTAAATTGCAAAAATTCAAAGATCATGAAAACATAGTAGTTTGCAGAATTAAAAGTGCCTATCTAATATTTGTTCAAAATACTGAAGGACATAATCACAAACACAGACATTTCATCATCACATCCAACATATTACACAGAGTATGAAAATACTTATCAGAACTAAGAAACGTAAATCCATTGCCGAAAGGGGTGCTTGTTTCCTCCCAACCATAGGCATAGTCACTCCTAACGGATTTACCACTAGCCACCCTCGAGCTAGACCATGATGCTCTTAGAGAGATTATTTCCCATTGCTCCACAACAGTCAGGGGCGAAGTTTATTCTCCTCCTCCCACGGGAACTGGGTGTCTGGTTTTCTCTAATCCAAGCAAGGAGGTCTGCACGAGTACTTCCTCATTCACTTGGAATCCTTGTTATCAACTTGTAGCCAAACCCTGTCCATGGCTTCTTTTAGCCAAAACGACCTTACTGCTTAGATTTTTCTTTCAACTTCCAAGTCGAAGTATGCTTCCCTTCTCTTCTCGGGAGAGTGTTTTCTCTACTTTGTTATCTCGTAGATCTGTCCCTATCCCCAAACTACCTCATTTATTTCCTTCCTCAACAAGGTTACGTGGGTCTGAATCCCCATTCATGGTCAGGACTGTAAGCCTTATAGATGGGTACCCTGCCCCATCTCCTCATTAACTCTTGAGGATGGCCTTCCAACTACCATCCTGACTGGTAATTCATTTATGGGTCAAAGGACTGTTGAGCAATTACACCCAGTAGGTATTGGTCTGGTGAGGGTCATCTCAACCATTCTTGGTTTCCCCTCACCATTTCTCTCATAGCATCCATGGTCTATCTTGGCAAACTTTCCCCCCTTTTAGCAGTTGTGCAACACATATTCAAATTATATTAATAACAAAAATCCATACATTGAGTCTTTTATACAAGGTTCATCAAATCAAACATTCACACACATTTAGTTTGCCTTAGTCTATTGGCCAGTTATAGTTATATTTACAAACTTGGGGGAAAAGGGGTATTACAAAGTCATTCACGAGGATTTCTAAGGAGTGAACAATTAGGCAGAGTCCTTATTCCTTAGAAGTACTTAATCTCTCACAAGTTCGACCGAGTCGAGTGTTGACTCCAAGGGTCGGAAAACTTCCAAAACAAGTCTAAGGCGAGTGGCACCCTTGGAGCACGAAGGTGCGTCTTGAAGGGCACGTCGCATAATTAAACTTAAGTCAATAAATCTAGATTGCCTAGAAAACATTGAAATATTAGACCTTGCTGGATTAACTAATTAATTAAATGATAGATTATTAGTTGAAAATCCTAACAAGAGTCTAATCCTAAGTCTAATATATGGCCTAAGTCTAAGTTTAAATTGGGGACAAATTAAAATATTAAATCTGGGATAAATCTAATTCTAGGAAAATAAGGGAAAAATATAAAGATTGAATAAAATGCACATGTGTGTATGAATTTAATAAAAAAGAATTTTTAAATAGAATTAAATAATAACTTGAGAGATTGGTTGTACATAGAATATAATCTAGAGTCAATCTGCACTAGTCTAACTAGAAGAAGACTCCTAATTAACTCTAACTAATATCTAGTTAGGGGACACTCCTTAAATGAGAATATGGGGAACAAAGGGACACCTATGAGTGAAAAAAGGAACACATTGAGGATTGTGAGGGATTTTGACCTTTTAAATAAAATAAAATGGTAAATATTGGTGTAACTTGGGGAGATTGTGACAAGTTTGTGAGTGAGTAATCCAAATTAAAATTAACTAAAAAGTTAATTATATGTGCATGAGGACATGTGTCAATAAAGAAAAGTCTATAAAAACAAATTATGGAGAAGGGAAAAGGATCTGATTTTTTGGGCATTGTTATGCTGCCAAATTTATATTGGACTTTGTTTTACCTGTGAGAGTTGGGATACCAAGCTTGTAAAAAGAGTGGAAGCTCTTCCTTGCGAGGGAAAGTCTTGGAGCTATTATTGTTGGTTTCTTATGTGTGTCCCCTTTGCAACTCAGGGGGGATAAGGGAGAAGAAAATTACCCCTAGCATTGGATGGGAGGTACCTGTGAAGTCTCTGTGATTATCAAGCAAAGGAAAGGAAGGAGCGCAAGACTTTGAAGGCATCTTCATTAAGCAGCAATTCATTGGTTCTGGTATTTTTATATTCTAAATTTTATTCCTAGAATTACTGTAGTTGTATGTTAGACTAATAAGGCCATTGTAGAAACATTGGAAAACCTAGAATCCAATTGTTACGATTGTTGTCAATGAATATTAGCTCAGATTTTATATTTTTTAAATTTCAATTTATGTCAATCAGATAATAATTAGAGTGTTTTTATTTTAAATTTACATTGTAATGTCAAACATTTTCCACTCTCTATTTTGGGATGGCTTGGTACTCATTGTGGAATTAGAATTCATATTGAGTATGGTCTATGTTCAAAATCTATACCTTATCCATGTTTGAAGTTGAATGATAGAGTCTTTAGTTGAGATAATTAGAAATTCAATTGTGCATTGTTCGTTGGTAAACCAGGGTGTTAGTTCTGAAATTTTATTATGAGTCTATGTTCAATTTCATTTAAATCCAAAAAAACCATCTGATGGGATCTCGGTCGAACTTCATTCTAGGTTTGAAACTGTGTATTTTTCATTTTGACGCTTTTTTTAATTCAATTTCGTTGTAGTATGATCTCTGTTGAATTTCGTCATATCCGAATTTATATCGTGTTTATTCCTCTGTCGAATTGGTTGATATATCTGAGGTAGGTAGTA
Source organism: Picea engelmannii (assembly GCA_009831015.1). NCBI lineage: Eukaryota > Viridiplantae > Streptophyta > Pinopsida > Pinales > Pinaceae > Picea > Picea engelmannii. Next base: position 51,689 of record ML825221.1, on the reverse strand, counting down.
TTAATGTCTTTGTAATTTTTAGATAAATCCAAAATCCTCAGGACCGAGGGAAACCTGTTAAGTCTCTGGAATTTGACTTTTAGTATGTAGCGCGTTGGCCCACTTTCCTTGACAAAGTTATACATGTGACCATGGGCCAGAACCTATGGCTAACCAAAGTGGGCGCTACTCATAGTTCTGGAACTTCGATGCTCTGGATGTTTTTAACTTCAACACTCATGTTCACCTGGAGTGCTACTGGTCAAATTTGGTCATAAGCTGAGTTGATCGATAATTGTAGATTAACCCTAAACTTTCACTTACCTTCGTTGACAATTATATATTTAATTGAACGGTTAGTAGAGATTCTCCTCACATGATAATCTACGATGGAGAACCACTCTGGAACTCCGGGCTTCAGTTATTTTCTTCGCTTTCATAAACTTAGAATGTTTCACCAGGGTCACCAAACCTCCAAAGGGATCGGACATTTGATGGTTTACACTCCTCATTAGATCAACAGTTTTCGTCCACTCCGGAGTTCAGAACTCTAGGAGTTTCTCACCTTTTTGTAGCAACGACTCTATTTTTCCAAAGTATCGATTTTCGATTAACTCAGAGATTAATGGTTCCCACACCTTACTCGGATATACATCTAGAAGAAGCTCTGGGGCTCCAAGCTTCAAAATTTTTTTCAGCTACAACTCATGTTACCTCTGAACTAGCAAAGGTTGAACCCATAGATCTTAAGGTCCTTGATTAACCGTCGACAATGGTTAGTATTAATTTTGGTCTACAGAAGTTCGGGACTTTTCTCACCAAAACAACTTTCACCCACCACCTTCTGAATGGCCGAATTCCAAACACTCGGAATCTACAGACACATGTACCTAGCGTTGATGACAATGATTTACTATGTACTTCGTAACTCTGGGATTTCCTTAACCTTTAACTTCATGACTCTATTTCTGTCGAAGTAATGAATTTCTGAACCTTCGAGGAACAAAGACTCGTAGATTTAACAACTCATAATCGATCACTAGATCTATGATTGTCCTTCACTACGGGACTTCATTGCTTCATATTTTTTCATCTCTTAGACAGTTAGGACTCAAACTTTTCAAATCGCCAAACTCTTATGGATCTAACGGCTAGTATTCGCCCATCGATCTATGGTATAGATTTAATCTGCAACTTCAGGCTTCAGGCTTATTTACTTGCAAACTACTTGGATCTGTCGAAGTGACAAAGCCCGAAGGTGTCAGGGTTTTAACGAGTGTGCTACTAATGTCTGATCAGATGATTGCGGGGATTTCGATTCCTCATGATTAGATCTTGTCCACTAATTCTTTCAAAAAGAAATTTACACTCTTGTTTTTCCACTTGAATCATGCACACACTCTCTTTCTCCTGAGCTCTAGATTTTTTTTGTTGTGTTCGCACTTTGTGTCTCCCCTATGTGAATTCACATTGTCTCTCCAAAGCTTAGTTCATCTTAATATTTAAGTCTTTGCCTGCATTGAGTGGTCTCTATGCACCGGGTACTGTTTCTTCTGAACTTGGGCCTTAGAGGGGTCTGTCTACGCACTCCTAGAGTTGGATCTGGAAGTGTTTGCACTGTGTCACCTAGAAGATAAATTTTAGAATTCCAACCGAATTTATTAAATCATTCTCATAACAGACCTTCACTCATTACAGAATTTATTCATCACTTTAACGGTTAGTTCACCAAGTACAAAGTAGGCTTATGATTTCCACTATGTGTTGAGATATTTTCTTTCCTCTTATTTTCCTCTTTTAAATTGTTAGGTGGATCAGATATCTATCTACTTGGTTGTACCCTATAGGGTTGTCACACTTTTTCCAGGTAAACATAAGTAAGGTTGAAACTGTCATAAATGATAGTTTGATTGTTGAATGGTCTATGGTTTTTACTGAAAGTTTTTGTCCAGATGTTAATGGAATTTATTATTGTCCTTTAAATGAATAAGATGATGAATTATTGTAATAGTACACATTTGGTGTTATGAAATGGTGATCATGTGACTAGACTTTCTATGTTTGAAGAAATGTAGTTAAGAACGCTGGAATTTATATTTGAATTTTTGAATGAATTGAAAATATGGGAATTAGATACTTCCTTGTTCCTCAAAACAGTCACCAATCTTGAGACCTTAAGTGGTCAAAATCAATTGGATGAATCCTATACTTGAGCGTTGATTATGTGTCTTGGAGGTCCTAACCTTGCAGGATAGGTTGGTTGGGTAGTTTTGTATGTTGTCTTAAGTGAAGTGGCAGATCTTTCATGTATTTAAGTGGTATCTAAATCTAGTTGTGCAATGAAATGAAAGAAATAGAATGTGTTATATTGATGTATGTTATTATCATGAATTAAATTGTGTATGATTGAAGTATGTTAATATCATGTTTCACTTATTCTAATGATGTCTTGTTAATGTTTAAAAATATATATATCTCTTATTTTTCTCAATTATTTGTGACGTAACAGAGGGGCTATTACACTAAGTGTTGGGGAGGTAAATCATGTAAGTATGACAATGGAAAATGGAAATTAATTATGAAAATAATAATGAAAATGAATAGTGGAAATGAAAAATGGAAATGAATTATATAAATGAACGTGGAAATGAATTATGAAAATGAACGTATAAATTATGTAAATGACTAAGTGGCAAGTATTATGAAAATTAATTAAGTGGATAATGAATATGGAAATGGGATAAGTATGGGGTAGAAAAATGTGGGAGAAAATGGCATATCTTGGGCATATGACCTATGTTTTAAATTTTGTAAAGTGTTGAACGGAGCTGAGATATAGGGTTATTTAGTGAGAATCTTGGCATAAGTATTTTCCATTCTTTTAGTATCATTTACTTTCCTTATTTTTTGTTTCAAAGAGAAACTATCCTCATTAGAATTTTATGATGAAGAACTGGAAAACTGAAGCTGATTGAAAACTTGTGGGGTCTTCACAATCAATAGATGAAGATTATTTAGAACTTTCCAAGTTCGATCCAAAAACAAAAATTGGTCTCTATTTGATGGGTGAAAACACATCAATGGGGATCCATAACATGTTGATGGATATGTAGCAAAAAATAATGGTGTCGGCATAGGATTTGTAGCATCTAAAGTGCCCTCTGAAAAAGGATTAGAAAATGTTGAAGAATCTAGAGCATATTATTGGATCCATAGCATCAAAAACTACAGCAAGAACAAGATTTGTAGTGGGAAATAAGTCATAAATCCTAAAAAAAACTATGGTAAACAACACAGTCAAAAAATTAATGTATTGCTTCATTCTTTTAATTTTTATGCTTTTTCATTTCCCTTTTTTTTATTCCACAAATTGTGTATGTTAGAGAGCTTATTTTCAAACAAGATCTATATAACTGTTCCCACGGGGTTTTTGCAACTATAATTTTTTTAAGCCAAGGAATGTCAACCAAAAACTAGTTTTTTGGCATTCCAAGGTCTTATGGTGCATGAAACTAGGTTTTCACCATTAGATTTATTCTTCTATTTTTCTTCATATTTTCCATTTTTTTTAAATCTATACTCTAGAAATTAAGTGGTTGTAGGTGTAGGTGGCATATTCACCACACCAATAACCTTTAAATCGGGTTAATTGGAAATATCTCTAATGAAAGCCTCCTTAGACATCAGTGTGCAATACAACCTTGACCAATGGTCATTGGCCAGGAGAGGGATCTTATCATTATCAATGGTGGATAACTTAACCAAGCCATTAGCATAAACTGTGTCAACTTCATATGGCCTTAGCCAACAAATGAAAAGATTTCCTTCAAAAACCTTAAACCTGGAATCAAATAATAGAGCCCAATCTCCAACTTGGAATTTATTTTTCTTAATGAACTTGCCATTCCAATTGGCCCTTTGTTGTTGAACAACAAAATTATTATGCAAAACATCTTGATGAATCTCATCAAGTTCATTTATCTAATCCAATTAATGCTTTTGGGCTTCAAAAATATCCATCCCTACATGCAATGCAGTTCTTAATGTCTTAACCTCAAATTAAATGGGAAGAACTACATGCTTACCATACACAAGTTCATAAGGGGTGAATCCTATAGTTTTTTTCCATGTAGTTCAGTAAGCCCAATGAGATTTTGGAAATCTACTAGCCCAATCCTTGCGAGGAATCTACACAGTCTTAGTTAATATAGATTCCAAAACTCTATTACTGATTTAACTTTACCATTATATTGTGGATTATTATATGGTGTAGAGGTTCTATGCTTGATCCAATATTATTTGGTAATGGACTAGATGAGCTTTGAAGTGAACCATGTTCCTTGGTCTGTAACAATTTCTTGAGGAACCCTAAATAGGAAAAAGATGAATTCATACTAGAAATCTATTGCAACTTATTCTATTTCCCTTGGAAGAGCCTTGGCCTCAACCCATTTAATTTCTTAGTCAGTACATACCAAGATATATGCATTATTTTTGGAGGGAGGGTTGATAGGCCCCATAAAATATAGATCCCATTTTTTGAAAGGCTCCACCACCAACTAAGGCTGAAGAGGCATCTCCTCTCACTATATAGGTTATCCCATCCTCTGGAAATTGTCACAACTTTTCACATACTTTTTTTCATTGAAGAAAATGTTAGGAAAATAATATCCTAGATGAAAAATTTGATGGCAAGCCTCTTGTCAACAAATTGCCCCTCACAAGGCTCATCGTGGCATGATTTTATGATGTCATAGATCTCATATTCTCAAACACAATGCCAAATAATGTGATATGGCCCTATGTGGATGAGATGAACCTGAACCCATGAGTACATTTGACTTTGCTTGATAATTATTTGTCACTCCTTTGGTGAAAGTTTCTTTGGAAGCTTCTCTACAGTGAAATAGTTAGAAATATTTACAAACCATGGTGTATTAATAGATATTGAAAACAAGTGTTCCCCAATAAAAACATTCTCAACAAGGATAACATCCCCATCATTAGTAATCCTGGAAATAAATTCAACTTACAACATTTTCTCTATCGGGCTTATCAAGAATGGTTATGTCAAATTCCTATAATCATAATAGCCACATAGTTACTCTTCCAGTGGTAATTGGTTTATTCAATAAATACTCAATGAAAAAATGGTTAGTATGTATGAACACGCAATATCTCGTTATATAATGACGAAACTTGTTAATTGCATAAACAACAAGAAGAAGAAAACTTCGTTACTCTGTAATTTAATTTAGTAGGAGTAAGATTCTTGCTGATAAAATAGATAGAAAAATCCCATTGTTCTTCATTCTATCCAAGCACCACACCAATATATATTCGTGAGGCATCTGTGGAAATGTGAAAAGGTAGATACCATTTTGTTCCTCTCAACACAGGTGTTGCCAATAACTTATCCTTGAGAGCTTCAAAAACATGTTGACACTAATTAGTCCAATGAAAATACACACCTTTAGAAAGCAATGTGAATAAAGGGGATGTAATCTTAGTAAAAAAAATTAATAAAACAATGATAATAATGATAATAACTAGTATGTCCCAAGAATATACAAAATATCTTTTTGATTTTTAGGAATGGGAAGATTTTAAATTACCTCAATTTTGGTTGGGTCTACCTTAATACCTGTGGGAGAGCTATGATGATTGAGTACAGATCCTTCTATCAATTATATATGGCATTTTCCATGGCTAAGAGAAAGGATTTTTTCTTGACATCATGTAAGAAAATTATCAAGGTTGTCCATGGATTATTCAAAAGTATTACTATACATAGTGAAATCATGTATATAAACCTCTACATAATCATTGATCAAATCTAAAAATATACCTAAAATATCCCACTAAAAAGTAGCAAGAGCATGATAGAGTCCAAATAGCAATACTAGATAAGTGTAGGGTACACCATGGGTATGTGAAAGTAGTCTTTCCTTAATCCTCTAGGGAAAATTGGATTTGGTTATTAGAATTGTTTGAAAAATCCACAACCATCATTTTAATTCACCAACATTTTATATCACCAACCGGATCCATTGTCAGGACAATTAGTTGAGTAAGAGAAGAGGGAGACCACTGAAAAGTAGAACACAAAAACTAAAAAAAAGAGAACAAAGGTAATCATACCATAAATACAATGTTTACCATAAACATGCATAGTACTAAAAATATTGGGTAATATATAATATTATAGTGATATTAAGGAATATTAACATTAAAGTATTATTAGTGCACTATAAATGCACTATTAATATTAGTATTAGGTTAAATTCAACAAAGAACATAATAATAATAATACTAATAATGTATATAATAATTTTATGGTATTATTAAAATATATTAACATTATATTGTTATTAATGCACTATAATGTTAGGTTATATTAAACCATTAAGTTAAACATTACACTATTAATTAATGAATTATAATGTTAGGTTATAGTAAACCATTAAGTTAAACATTACAGTATTAATTAATGAATTATAATGTTAGGTTATATTAAATCATTAAATTAAATATTATAGTATTAATTAATGAATAATAAAAAAAATAGTGTTATTAGTCCTTGTCGTATGCATAGAGGGATTATAGCGATCGATAAATCGTTGACTTCATATTAGTTTGTCCTTTGACTATAAATATTTCCATATTATCTATTGTTGGAACCAGGGAACTGAAAACACCAATTTTTATATTAAAAAAAGTACCATATTTGTCATGATCTGATTGGACAAGGGATTGGAGGTCTTATTGTCGGCTTCGCTATTCCCAATGTTATATATGTTGGCATAGCCAAAGTATTTGATCGTATATGGTCTTTTTGAATCATATATTTTGTTATGCATTCGTCAAAGGTAGATTAATGCTAGCATTAATCTGAATGTTTGGTTTAGCATTTTATGCTAGGTAAATTTATGGCAATGTTTGATATGGTGGCATATCCAAAGTTTGGCCTTCCAATACATTCTCTGGTGTTCGAACTATTGTTACAAAAAAATACAATATTTTTTTGGGGATACGTCAGAGATCTGCCACATTTCATTTTATTGTTACATGTTTAGAGAGCATTTCTGACAGACTTAAATGTTCACCTAACAGTCTTGGTAGCGTTGAATGTTTACTTAACAGGCTTGTTACAATACATTTTTTAAATTTTTTAAATTTATATGTTACAGCGGCATTATTGGTTTACTGGTTCATGCTTGTTTTTTGCATCTCCATTGATTTCTTATTTGCATGTTGTTGTTGTTCTTGCTTGCATGTTCATGTTGTTGCAGTTTGCACGTTCCGGTTTCTGCAATCATGATTGGAACTATGTCGGCCTCAAACTATATTTCATAGCTGGCGATGCTTTTTCCATGGATTATGTGTTACTATGGTTTCATAGTTATGAGAGTAGGTTTTGTTGTGTGAGTGATATAGTTGTTCTCTTCCTTTTGTTTTGCTCTTGTAAACTGCGCTTCTGGCTTAGTTTAGCAGGTTGATGATTTTTCAGGTTCAGAAAATTTAAAACCATTTGTCGCTCCCCTCCATCCCCGCTACCTTCTGCCCTTCCAAATAGACATTAATTATGCTTTCAAAAATCAAAACTGACCAAACAGGTACGAAAAAATAGTCTTTAATAACTAGAAAGGTCAAGGACATCTCCCATAAAAATGAATAGACAAGCGAATATTATTGGATCTGGTAATTTCTTTTGCCTCCATTTTGAATTTGCAAAAATAATTTTTTTCTTTTTTTCCTCTTTGTGCTCTTATAGTTTTCTTAAAAGCTTCATCATAGTCCACGAACGTGTCACCCACAGAGGCCTTCAGGTCATGTCCCTCTTTAATATTGTTCATATATTAGATGTGAGATTTGAGAATATGCTCGGATATGGGAATTTTAATACATGCTATTAGTCACTATTCGGCGTACATATTCGAAAATATTGGCATTAATAAGCAAAAATATCAGGAACATATGTCATTAAAACGAATTAACACAAAATCTACGGAAGATCATCCAGTGTTTCTTTTAAATACTTATTGTCATTTCTCTCTATCATCAAAGAGTTGTGCTTTAGGGTGCCTTCGTTCAAATTTTCCTGGTCATGGACATGTAAGACAACTTAGAGATGTGACTGAGGCCCAGATGAAAGAAGAGAGACTGGTTTTATGTGACGTGAGCTTTGAGTAAAAAAAAAACTTTGTTGTAGAAGAGAAAGTCAGAGAGGAGGAAAAAAAAAGAACAAGTATGTTCTGGTTGGTGCTCTCCCCATGTTTGATGCTTTGGTTGGTTGAAAAGGCTGCCTGGATATTTGTTTGTTGAACTTCTTTGTTTTCTTGCTGGGAGTTGTAATATATTTTCAGGTTGAAGTATATATCTTCTTCCAACAACACAAATTTAGAAAGTGTACCGAATTCTGCAGATCCCACAAGATTTTGTCTTCCTCGGGGGTGGTGCATTTACAGTGGCTTGCAGAATGGCCTGTCATGTTCATAAATGACATGAAATATTACTCCATTTGTGAATGAAACCAGAGATGGGTAAGAGAAATTGTATGGGTGGATAAAATGGCATATTATCACTACAAAATTTTATGATGTGATATGCAACATTTGATACACTTGCCAGACCTGTGGTGATGCATTCTGCAGCATTTGATGCACTTGCCAGATCTGTGTTGCCCGAAGAAGTTATGTACCTCAACATATTTTCATTTTTCAGTTGGGTTGGACGTTTCTTCCAATTTACTGTAATAAAGCAAAGAATTTCAACATACAAATCTTTACGTAGGCTTTTCAACGAAATAGATGATCGAATACAGGGAGAATACTAGTGACAACATACTTGAATTTTTTTTCCCTGCCATAGATATGGTGACATAAAACGACTCCCTCCACTTTGAAATCAGCCTGAATCGGATTTCTAAGTTGTCTCGGATGTCAAGGGTCAGGAACATTGCAAGGAAAGCACCTTGAACCCCAAGTTTTCGACGGCAGAGAAAAAATACTACTTGACAAAGAATCGAATGTTGAATAACCAGCAATTACAAGCAGGCCATATCTGGAAGAGACAAGGTGTTCAAAAAATTGGGATAGATATAGTTGGTAGCATTGATTAAGTAGAAAACCCGAAATTGATATTGAATTCATTTTTTACGAATAAAGGGTTTGAACATGAAGAAAACTATCAAGAAGCTTCATCAATGTACATACTTTTTACTGGTCGGCAGTAGGCCAAATCGCAATTGTTGTGGAAAATATCCTCAACTGTATTTTGTAACCCATCTTATTTGGTTATAGAATAATTCTACTTTATTTTTTAATAGTATTTTCCAATTTCCAGTATTTGTTTTAATTTTATTTTGTGCCTTCTTCGCCTATGTCATTAAACATGGAAGACAAGCTTTTCTTTCTGCTGCCCACTACTTAAATTTAAATAAAGCATGCTTTGTTCATTGCTTACATTTTACATTTAAGAATAATTTTTCATAAGCCATACTTATGTGGCGGCGGTCCTGTATTTAAAGAAATAAATTAGAGGAGTCGTCATGTTTCCATTCTTTGGGTCCCTTAAATAGAATGAATTAATGAGTTACAACAAGGTAGCTTCTTCTATTTGATAATATCCATGCATATATACTAATATCAGTACTATTGGAATAAATACAAAAAATTCCTCTTCTGCAAAGCTTAAGCAATTATGTTTCTGTTTGCAGTATTAAAGAACTATGTTCCTTGTTCTGTCATATACATCCTGTAGCCAAAGAGATTATGTGCTCTGCAATTTATGCTTTAACTATTGATAACTCACCAAGCGTTCAAAAAGCTTCGCATTAATAAAGGAATGGTTGAATCTGTCTTAATTACTTAAATCACACCAAATTTTGATTACATTTAATTTAATTTAGATATTGATGTTTATGGAGAGTCGACGTTTGCTCATGTCATTGCAAGAAATACAAGATGAATAGATGATAAGGAGTTTATCTCATTGAAACCAAAATGTGAATTCATGTTTCTTGTTGTACTATGTACATCTTACAGTCAAAATTTTCGTGGTTTCAACGAAAATTGTGAACCGAAGAGCATCCTACAAATTGGGAGATCATTTGCATTTGAAACATAAACAATCCATTAATATATATTAGTATGAATACTATTCAGATAAATATGAAAACTTTATCCATATTAGTATGAAGACTATTGAAATAGATATCAAACCTTTCTCTTGACCAATACTTAGCGAGTTATCTGGCCACCAGGCTCCAGGTTCGTGGTACCCAGCACCTATGTCCCTTGTTCCTTCATATACATCTTACATCCAAAGAACTTCAGTGATCTACAATTTATGATTTTACTAGTGAGAACC
>ML825221.1:29712-40448 GCA_009831015.1 Picea engelmannii | reverse complement strand
CGTGTTTCTATGATCACGGGTTCCAACATTGGCGTGTTGACATATCTTCATCTCCATCTATATCCTCGCATGGAGAATTGGACTACTCGATGTTCCTTTTCATACTTAGTGAATTTTATGCCCGCGGTTTCCGAGTTGGCGCAATTGAAATCTGTTTTTTTTTGTTCCGTGATATACATCTTCCACTCAAAATTTGTGTGATCTACAATTCCACTATGGACTCCTTCGTCATTTTTCCCTTTTTTTCTTCCCGTGTATTATGGGACTATAAAGTATGGACATGATATTTTATAGAGCATGTATGGATTGCACATTCCATACCTAGCCACATTTTGGATCACGAGTTCTCAGGTGGGCAGGCTCAAAATTGGGGCTCCATTGTTATATGCCCTGCAAATAGCACCCATAATTCCGCGATATACAAATTGACAAGAGGACCTGCGGATTGGATGACTGAACATTGCATTTCTATTGTTTTGTGTCCTCCAAACAGCACTCCTAGTTCCACAATATACAAATTGACAAATGAAGTCCAGGGCTAGCAGGCTGGAGATTTCCATTGTTTACGGATGGCAATCCCTGTCAAGTATCTAACAATATCTAAAAAAATATTCTCAATACTAAATTAGCTCTTAGTGGTGACAACTGGACAGAGAGGTACAAAATAGTTGGCATCACACCCTCCGCAATATACAAATTGACTACAGATTATGCATTCAAATGTTCAGAGCGATACAATTGGAACCTCGGGGCCTCGCATCTTCTGCATAGACTTTGTTAGCTTTTTTTGCATCCTCCTGTTGTCAGGTTCACAAAATTTCCAACTCTTGGATACTGTTTCGGGTTGGTACCAAGCTTCGTTCTACCACGGTTCACAAATGTTTCAAAGTATTTGTTGTTTCCTTCCATCTTCACTAACTTCCTCTAGTTCCTAATATAGATTGGTTGTGCTCTTACTAGTGACAACTAAACACAATGGTATGAAACAGTTGGCATCCGTCCCTTCGCAATATACAAATTGACTACCGGGTTCACATCTTATACTCAAAATTTCTGTGATCTACAATTCCACCATGGACTCCTTAGTCCTTTTTCCCTTTTCTTCTTCCCATGTATTATGACTCTCTGGTTATGTACTTAGTCGCCTTTCTATCATCACGGGTTCCAATGTTGGCGGGCTGACATATCTTTATCTCCATCCATATAATCACACGAGGAAGTTGATCGACCGTTGTTGCTTTTCATACTTAGCCAATTTTACGGTCGCGGTTGCCGGGTTGGCGGTTTCGAACTCTGCTTCTTGTTCCATGATGTACATCTTGCACTCAAAACTTTCATGATCTACAATTCTACCTAATTCAGGAATGCTAATTTCTTTGTGTTTTTTTCCACGAACCTATGCAATAGACATTACTATTATTTTTTTGTGTTTCTCTCCACGAACGTATGTAAAGAAAACTAATTCAACAATGCTAAATTTTTTGTGTCCAAGAAAAGCCTTTGTTTTAAAGCAAACTAATTCGAGAATGCTAATTTTTTTGTATTTTTCTCCACGAACCTATGTAACAAATGTCATTACTATTCTATTGTATGGTTTTAAATGTTCATGTAATTTCCAAAGATATGTAACATAAATTATTATATTCTGATATATTTATATAGTCTACAACTCTGCTTGTCAATTTGTATATCGCGGAACTATGGGTGCTATTTGTAGGGCATGGAACATCATACACCCAATTTTGAGCCCACCAGCCCGGGAACCCACGATCCAAAATACAAATTGACTACCGGGTTCACATCTTCTACTCAAAATTTATGTGATCTACAATTCCACTGCGCACTCCTTAGTCCTTTTTCCCTTTTCTTCTTCCCGTGTATTATGCCTCTCTGGTTATATACTTAGTCGCCTTTCTATCATCGCGGGTTCCATCGTTCGCAGGATGGCATATCTTATCTCCATCTATATAATCAGACGATGAATCCGACCGACCATTGTTGGTTTCCATACTTAGCCAATTTTATGGCTGTGGTTGTCGGGTTGGCGGTTTCAAACTCTGCTTCTTGTTTTTTGATGTACATCTTTCACTCAAAACTTCTGTGATCTACAATTCTACCACTGACTCATCAAATTCGCAAGCTTCACTCTACCACGGTTCACAAATGTTTCGAGTATATGTGGTTGTCTTCTATCCCAACTAAGTTCTTGTCCTTCCTAATATACGTTGGTTGTGCTCTTACTAGTGACTCTTTCTAGTGACAATTGCACACACCGATACGAAACAGTTCGCATCCAACCCTTTGCAATATAGAAATTCACTACCGGGTTTCGACATCATCCCCTCTTCTGTGTTACATACTATGCATTCAAATGTTTCAAACGATATAATTTGACCCTCAGGGCCTCACGTCTTCTGGGGAGACCTTATGACCCTTTTTTGGATTCTCCTGTTCACAGGTTCACCCAATCTCCATTTCTTAGTCACTGTTTCGAGTTGGTGGATTCGAACTCTGTTACTTCTTGTTATGTGATATACATATTGCACTCAAAATTTATGTGATTTACAATTCCACTACGGACTCCTTGGTCCTTTTCCCTTTTCTTCTTTCCTTGTATTATCGCTTTGTGGTTATATACTTAGCCACCTTTCTATGGTTGCGGGTTCCATCATTGGTGGGTTGACATATCTTTATCTCATATATATAATCACATGACGAATCCAACCAACTATTGTTGCTTTCCATACTCAGCGTCCCTGAGGTTTTTGACTGTAAGGAGGTGGTCTCTTAGTGCACCGAAAGATATATTCCAGGCCAAAGAATTATTCCACTGTGTGACCATTCTCCTATTTATTTATCACCTCAGGGCTTCCGCGAGATGTTAAAATTGTCGGAGCCAACATTGACGTTCAGAGGACAAGATTGCAAGCAGTTTCTAGAAAAAAATGATAACAGGTTGGACATCTTAGCTGACTTCCATTCCGGGAAATTGCTTGGTTGTTTACAAGAATAACGAGACAGGCATCAACAGCAAGCATTTCCCATATAATTATTTATATTTTGTATTTCATAGTCAAGGAACAATACATTTTCGATTGGGACAAGATAATTTCCATTGAGCTCTATTCCTAGTTGTCATGATTCAAAGAATCGAATAAATTTTATATGTCATCCTACTTGATTTTTGCAATAGTGCATTAGTGCTCGTTTCCAAAACTTTCTCTTTCCAATAAAATAAACTGTGAATTCAACCCAATAACATTCTGGTACGAGGCCCTGTGGAGGCACAAGTCATCCCATTGTTTTTATGAAGTTTTTAATGTCTTTGTCTCAGTTTTCAAAGATTTATTGTTAGGCAAGGATGCTCTGCGGATGTTTGTCCAGGCAACCAAGTTTTTGAACAGGAAGGGCACACTTGAACAAAAGGAAAATCACAATGTCCTCATGGTCTTTGGCTCTAAGGAAAATCCTACTTTCCTTCCATGCCACATCACGGACAAGATGTTTGTTGCAGAAATAGCAAGGCAATACAACGATTGGTTGCATTTTTTCCATGACAAGAAAAAAAAACAGTTCATTCCTCTGCCCTGGAAAGTCGGAGACTTCGTGTGCATAAACATCAATAAGATTGACGAGTTTGCCACCCATTTCAAGAAATTGAACCTAACGTATGCTGAAAGGCTAAAAGGGTTCGACCCTAATGGGATATTTCGAAAACATTTACTGGAAGTTGGCTTTAACATCTCTTTTATACATAGACACCTGACCCAAGACAGGGACAGTGTGGAAAACAATCATGCTTCTTCCAATTGCGACGTAGAGACATTTCAAAGTGCGACTGAATTGTACAGACAACATGGAAAAGTATCCGGCGAGAAAAGTACCCAGTCCCCCGCCAACAGTCCCAAGAGCACGAAATCACGGAGCATCGCTTCGATGACCCACCCTAGTAAGAAAGAAACCCAAAAATCTTCGAATGGAGGAGGAGATAAGAACCCTCCTTGCATAAAAATTGATAGTTCTCACAAACTTCCAGTGACAAAGAAGAGAAAAAACAATGTAGGGCAGGCGGAGGAACCCAAAATTGAAAGTGAATAACTGCAACTTGAAATTGAAACTAAGAACATGCACAAAATTGGGTGGTCCGTGGTGGAAATATCTGAAACCGAAATTTTTTACGAAGATGAATCCTTTGGATTCCAAAGCGTTGTTTTTTACAGCCAATCTAAAAGTATGGTCATTGAAAAGAGAGATGTAATAAACAGGAAAGGAAAATATCGCATAGAGATTAACTTTAGGAAAATGCGTCCATCCCAAATCTCCTCATTTCACCAAGTAACCGGTGAAATTCTTCATGATTCCATTGGAGGAATTGAGATGGAAAATGGAAATCTAAAAGACCGCCTCAACAAATTTGAGAAGGCTTTCATTGCAACTCCAGAATTTACCGGTCCTTTGGCAAAAAGCGTGCCTGCTACTACTGCAGCTAAGATGAAAGTATCCTCTACCCTCCTTGCATGCTCTAGAGCCCTTGTAGAGAACAACATCAACAAAAGAATGCAGCTAGTTACTGAAGTCTAGCAAACATCGCAAAATTTAGTTTCCTTTAGAAAGAAGGAAAATGGTTTTCTGGAACATTTGGAGGCGAATTTAAAAAATGACCAACATTTTTGTGAACATGTACTAACCCATTTTTCCAACTATGTCGTCAACACATCGGAACTGAAAAGAAGACAAGAGAAACTACCCTCCCCAAAGCGGGCCAAAAAAGTAAAAGCATGTTGGAAAAAGAAAGTTAACAACCAGGAACTCATTGTCAAATCATGTAAACAAGTCATATCAAATAAGGAAGATTTATTCACAAGCCTGATCCAAATGGACTTAGCCGGAAGTACCAACGAGGTTCAAGACCCAAACTTGATTCTCAAATCCTTGTCAATCACCAAAGAATCCTTCCAGGAACAAGTCGATATTTTAAAGGGGTTGTCTTTCGAAATTTTTACGGCATAGTTGAACATCATCTAGATGACCATGAGCGTTGGGTACTGGAGTATGTGGCACACAATGAAGAAATTGAAGAAAGGTTGCATAGTATTTCAATGGATCTAAGGAAATTATAAAACGACCTTTACGACATAGAAATCCGGGATGAAATAAACATGGCCCCCATGAAAAGCTGCATTGAAGAATGGTTCCAATAGAGAATGGACAGCCTCATCTAGGAAGGGCAAGAACCAGTCGACAGGACTCCACTGACCATCGACAACAACAACAAAAATGCATCGGGTTCATAGTAAGTCTATACTGGCATCTTGTTTTCTTTATCAATTCACTTTAACTCTATATTGTCATCTTGTTTTCTTTATCAATCCACTTATGACCTCTTTAAATAGAAAAYTGTAACCAAAGACTCAGAACTTCCAATTTCTTCTTTTCAGGTATTCCTCTCTACCRTCGCGCACTTCTTCTTTCGACATTCCTAWTTCTTGTACTTATTTYTTTTATGGTCCGCGGGAACCCCAATCCTAGTCTATATGACAAACGCATTTAAATTTCCAGAAAGATGTAACACACATTATTAATTTTTGAAAAATTCYGAAGAAAAYTGATTYGGGAATGCCTTTATTGTATACTAAATTTTGGTTGTCCAGGAACCTTTCTCATTTGTTCCAAAGAAAACTAATTCGGGTCTGCTACATTTCTTGTGTCCTAATGTATGCTAATTTTTTTGTTTTGCACGAGGTTGTTACTATTCTACTGTATGCTAACTTTTTGGGTGTCCAGGAACCTATACTTTGATAAATTTCGATTTTTCTTTTGTCCATAAGCCTTTGCTTTCAAACAAACTAATTCAAAAATGCTAATTTTTTTGTCTTTTTCTCCACGAACCTATGTAATAGACGTTATTATATGTAACAAACATTATTTATTTTTGATAAATTTCTATAGTCCGCAAGTCTACTTGTCAATTTGTATATCGCGGAACTCTCAGTGCTATTTGTAGGCCACAAAACAACAGAGGCCCAATTTTGAGCCCGCCAGCCCAAGAACCCGCGATCCAAAAAGTGGCTAAGTATGGAGGTCTGCTACATTTTTTGTGTCCTATTGTATGCTTAATTTTTTGTCTTGCACAACATTGTTACTATTCTATTGTATGCTAACTTTTTGGTTATAACAGACGTTTTTACTATTTTATTATATGCTTTTAAATGTTGATGTAATTTCCAGAGATATGTAACAGACATTATTTATTTTTGATAAATTTCTATAGTTCGTTTGTCAATTTGTATATCGAGGAACTCTCGGTGCTATTTGTAGGCCATGGAACAACAGAGGCCCAATTTTGAGCCCACCATCCCGAGAACCCACGATCCAAACACTGGCTAAGTATGGAGGTCTACTACATTTTTTGTGTCCTATTATATGCTAAATTTTTTATCTTGCACGACGTTGTTACTATTCTATTGTATGCTAACATTTTGGGTGTCCAGGATCCTATACTTTGATAAATTTTGGTTTTTATTCTGTCCAGAACCCTTTCTTTTAAAGCAAACTAGTTTGGGAATGCTAATTTTTTGTGTTTTTCTCCACGAACCTATGTAACAGATGTTATTACTATTCTATTGTATGCTTTTAAATGTTGATGTAATTTCCAGAGATATGTACTACACATTATTTATTTATTTATAAGTTTATATAGTCCGCAAGTCTGCTTGTCAATTTGTATATTACGGAACTCTCTGTGCTATTTGTAGGCCACGGAACAACAGAGGCCCAATTTTGAGCCCGCCAGGCCGAGAAATCACAATCCAAAAACTCGCTAAGTATGGAATGAGCACTACATGCATGCTCTATAAAATCTCATCCCGATACTTTATAAAAGTACATATTTCGTATATATATAACTAAATATCTACTTTCTAAAATTTCATAAATTTCAATTTCTTTTATGTCCAAGATCCCTTGTTTTAAAGATAACTAATTTGGGAATGCTAATTTCTTTGTGTTTTTTTCCACGAACCTATGTAATAGACGTTACTATTATTTTTTTGTGTTTCTCTCCACGAGCGTATGTAAAACGTATGTAAAGAAAACTAATTCGGCAATGCTAAAAAATTTATGTCCAAGAAAAGCCTTTGTTTTAAAGCAAACTAATTTGGGAATGCTAATTTTTTTGCATTTTTCTCCACGAACCTATGTAACAAACGTTATTACTATTCTATTGTATGTTTTTAAATGATCATGTAATTTCCAAAGATATGTAACAGACATTATTATTTTCTGATAGATTTCTATACTCCGCAACTCTGCTTGTCAATTTATATATCGCGGAACTGTGGGTGCTATTTGTAGGGCACGGAAAATTAGACTCCCAATTTTGAGCCCTCCAGCCGGAGAACCCGCGATCCAAAAACTACCTAAGTATGGAATGAGGGCTTTGTGCATGCTCTATAAAATCTCATCCCCATACTTTATAAAAGTACATATTTCGTATGTATAAAACTAAATATCTACTTTATAAAATTACATATTTGGTATGTATAATGTATGTTGTCTAGGAACCTATAATTTGAAAATTTTCAATTTATTTTTTGTCCAGAAGCCCTTCTTTAAATATAACTACTTTGGGGATGTGAATTTCTTTGTGTTTTTTTCCACGACCCTATGTACCATACGTTACTACTATTTTTTTTTGTTTCTTTCCACGAACGTATGTAAAACGTATACAAAGAAAACTAATATGGGAATGCTAAATTTTTTGTGTCCAATAACCTTTTAAATGTTGATATTTTTTTATATATTCTAGGAAGAACTAATTCGGGAATACTATGTTCTGCATGCAAACCAAATGTATTTCAACTTGCTAGCCATGTGTCTGAACTCGGTCGCATTTACTCCCATCCCAAACTAGTAGGGACTACACTGCCATACATCATTTGTTAAAGTATAATAGAAAATGACATTATAATATAATAAATAATAAATAAACATTATAGAAATAGAACTATAAATACTAGGTATAATAAACATTATAGAAATAGAACTATAAATGTATATTAGTCATATAAATGAATACTGGGTATAATAAACATTATAGAACTATAAATGTATATTAGTGATATAGTGCTATTATTATGGTGTATTAACATTATAGTATTATTGATACATTATTAATATTATGTTATATAAAATATACAACCTTAAAAATCTATTAAAGTATATTAATATCAAAGTATTATTAAATAGTTATAACTTATTAAAGCGCTATTAATATCAAAGTATTATTGATGATGATCTATTTTTACGAGTTGTGTAGTGTATCCTAAAAAGCATCTAAAGAGATACCAGTTTCTTCTTGCCGTCACTTATAACAAAGAGAGACTTATAAAACCACGGGACTGAGCGCGTCTTTGTTTAAAGTCTTACAATGCCTAGTATGCCTTGTTTAAACTTCACCAATTTAGCTTTAAAAAAATGGATTATTTTTTGCGAGTTAGTGATCCAATAAAATCTTCAAAAGACGTAGAAATTCAATTTTAACATATATATCATATGTACAAAAATTATTTCACATCTAATTGGGGCATGTGCACTTGTAAGTCGTAGTAGGTTAATGCAAAATACTTGGAAAAAGTGACTAGTACCTTGGGAATAACCATAGTCAATGCATCATGCATGCCATCCTCCCTTCAAACATTGATCACTTGAAATTCTATATGAGAAGTACGGTTAGCGATACTAGTTGGGCATTCATTAGTAATTAGTACGGATATTGCAAGGATCAGGCTTAATGTATATGAATTGTCTAATGGTTAAGAACATGTGTTTCCTCCTAAGAGGTCACAAGTTCAAATCCAGAGGGGGGTAGGTTATGTATACTTTCATAGACTTTACCAGTCAAATCGTTGGGCGGAGGGGGTTCCTTGTCCCACAAACAAGGGGGTCTCATACACCAATTTGGTGTGGTGGCTTGGTCGTGACCTTAAAAATAGATTATTATTATTATTATTATTATATATGGATTTTATTATTGACTTAAACATTGGGTTATTAATATTTACAAAAGTTTATTTTGTGTAATAAGAGTTTTATTACTAACTTAAACTTTGAGATATTATTTTTACTTATTTGTAAAAAAAAATTATTATTATTATTWTTAACTGGGGGAATCGGCAACTCGCGGTTCTCATAYTCGCATGACACGTGGTCGATACCCATCCGCTACCACTATAACCCCAGGTGCGCAAGCATGGAGCACAAGTAAATCGGGGTGAGAATCGAACTTGAGGCCTCCTTTACATATTTCCTTCCATTTACACAGCACTTGCCAATCAATCTACACCCCTGCGGGCTTACTTATTTGTAAATTAAAAAATATATATATATCTTCCATTTAAATAGTAATTCTTCTAATTTTATCCATATCAACTAGTACGTTGGAGAATTATGCCTAATTTTATCCTTTAAAACTAGTACATTGGAGAATTATGCATCCATAAGTATGTACAATACCATACTACTGTATTTGTTTTTGGATCTTTATTTATGTCATTTTTAGTTTTCTCTTTTTAGTAAAAGGGGTAAAAATATATAAACAAAAGGAAACCACAAAACTAACAAAGGTAACAAAAGACAAAGAGTAAAAGAACTAAAAGAACTAAAGTTAAAAATAAAAAAGGAAAAGAGAACCAAGAAAAGAATACACTGAAATTAGAGTAACTAAACAGTAAAAAGGAAAGAATAAACCGAAAACCTAAAAACTAAAAAACTAGAGCGAAGAAAAACCTAAACAAAGGAAAAAATTTAAAAACTTGAAAGACAGACAAATAAGCACTTACAGAAAGACCAGAAAAAACATGAGGGAAGATATAGAAAATGGAAACCATAAGAATAAAAAAAGAACAAGGGATGAGACCAAAAAGAAAGAAAGAGGAGCATAGAGACAAAACAAGGAGGGCATATAGGTAGATAAACAAAAAGGGGGAAAGGAGAGGAAGAGAAACAATATTGAAAGGAGACAAAAAGGAAAAAACTTACCCGACATTACATGTTCCTTCTATTGTTGATTAACGGGAGCCAATTCTCATTGATCTCTAGACCTCCATTCCTATTAATATTTGGATTTGGTTATATCCACTAAACCCATTGAAGGAAGGAAAATAATTTGTTACTCACCAAGGTATCAGGGACTTAATAAATGGAAGGAAGAGGAAAATGGTCTTTCAAGGTGTCTTTGTTCAATTTCCTATAATCGATGCAAATGTGCCACTTACCGTTTTTATTGGGGACAATCACAAGTGGTAAGACCCATTGGTTGTTGGACACAGTATTGTTGGCAGCCAATTCATTTTTTTTATGATCCTATAAGCTACCTACACCTATGTCTTGCAAACATAAAAATTTTGTCGCAATTTTCAAATAAACGACATTTTCATTTTTTGTGACATTTGCACATTCGTCTTCGTCAAGTCTTCACGACTGTAAGCGTGAAAACTTCTCCTTTCGAAGTCATATTTCGATCATTATCTGAACTGTCCATATCTCTTATGTCATTATGCCTATTGCGCTTACCTTTTATTGATCATTATACAATGGGAAAGATCCTCTAATCGGTTCTCATACTTCGATTGATTGTATAACTTGGTTTTATTGAGTTTGTAAGGCATTTAGCATTTGGATTTTCACTTTATATGACTTGTCTGATCATTGATTCTATGAAAATGCATAGGGGTTAT
>ML825221.1:0-14313 GCA_009831015.1 Picea engelmannii | reverse complement strand
GACGAAGGATCTCAGTTTTTCATTGGAAATATAGTTTATATATATATATATATATATATATATATATATATATATATATACATTGCACGTCAGTCATATGAGTGATCGTGGGCTTAAGGCCCGTTGGAGGATTAGTCAACGATCAGATCAAGTTGTGGTCGCTGGATATGCAAGCGTAGATCAAGGGCAGGGATTGATTGTGGAGCGCGAAGGGAGAATTAAAATATATGTTATTTCCAATCCCGCTATTATTCTAGATCGTCAGATCTCATCAATTCAAAGATCAACGATTGTGGTTAACTCACCAAAAATCGCACAACTTCAATTACGGAGTTTGGGCGACGAATTAAACAACTCACAAGTTATCGTTCTGCGATCCACATCGACCATTGGATCAAGTTAAGTGGAAGGATAGGATAAGTAAAGACGAAGACCGTCTGATACGAATTCCTAAAGTAAATAAGGACCATCTGATCTATTCAGAGTGCGCCAAGGTAGCAGTGGTCAACTTCGGCGTTGAACAATTCGGGAGAAAAAGGGTTGAGAACAAGTAAGATCACCCGAAGGCCAAAGTACCGAAGCAAATGTGAACCATCTAATATGAAGAACACTTTGGGAGATATCAAGACTGTCAGATCATGTTTAGTGGAAGGACAAAGTAAGCCACAAATGTCCTAAAATAGATGTAATTCACCTGATCTAAGGAAACACTTCGAAAGATATCCTGGTTGTCAGATCGAGGAAAGTAGAAGGATAGGATAAGAAAGGCCAAAGGCCTGAAATCCCGAATAGTTGAATTCTTGACAGTCATTGGATCATGTTAAGACTTTTCGGGTTAAAGAATGACCATTGGATGAAGTTAAGTTAGCTAAGTTAGTTGAGGTTTACACTTCGGGGAATCTCACTTCGAAATAATTAGGAAGTGGAGAAATCAAATTACCCGAAGTCCCAAAGGCCGAAGTTCTGAAGTCATGAGGATAAGACACGTATCACTCACATTGAGATCCCATGCCATCAACAGTGACGTCAGCAAGGACACGTGGCGTAATCTGCTGATGACAAGTGTCAAGGTCCCATAGGTACTTTAATCATATGTAAGCCATGAATCTAGGTGACACTTGGCAGCCACTCAGGAAGTGCCACATCAACAAGTGACGCCAACAAGTTACGTCACTCTGAGAGTTTTTTCTTCGGGAGTTTCACCACCAGCAAATTTCCTAAGTCCTGAAGTCCCGAAGGTTGAAGCCCCGAAGTGGACATAAGTCGTCTAATCTAAAGAATACTTCAAGATCATTCTCAACCATTGAATATTATGGACACACGTATGTTATTCGGGAGTTTTTTAAAGAGGCTGGAAGTCGCGAAGGATGAAGTCCTGAATTCCTAAAGTAAATGAGAATCGTCCATCTCTTCATGGAAAGTAAAAATGTGACCATTGATTTTATTAAGTGATCAAGCACTCGCTTAGCCTAGTGCCTAGTCACCACCTGTGGTCATATGGAATAAAAGAAATTAAGGTAAAAGATAATACATCGCTTAAGTTGATAAGCCAGTGGCTTTGCATTGTCGTTCATATGAAAATGGTTTGAAGAAAGAACCTCTGCAGAACTCGGTTTTTGCAATATTTGTAGATTTATGGAACTAAGTTAAATGAAATCAATCCATACCTATGATCAATTAATGAAAATCATTTTCATTAAATTGAAAGGGCTTCTCGATAATATTTGGATAAATAAAAACAAATGAGATTATTGTCAAATGAAGGGGTGCAATGGTCCAAACAAAGGGACACAATGTTTCATATCTCACCAATTGGAAGAATATATAAACGAGAAAGAGTGGTGAGAAGAAAGTGTCTTTGTAGTTCAAATAAGAAGATCAAAATAGAAGTTGAGCTCAAGAATAAGAACTGTTGGTTCTAATGGGTTTGTCAATGTCTTATTGAAGATCAAGAACAGAACAAGACAAAGCAGTAGTTATGTAATCCAGTATTTGATAGAATACCTTTATTGGACTTCAACGGATCCATTGAAGATTAAATGACGGAAGCTAGAGAGAAAGAGATGAAGTTTGACTGCATGAATCAAATTCAATGAAGAGAAGAAGAGATTGAATTACATTGTGAAATTAAGGGTGGTTGGGTGGTGCAAGGGAAGTTTGGATCCTACAGGGGAGTAGGTGCTTCCTTGTCAGTTGTAGCTGACTAAATAGGGGGTCGTGGCCTCCTTCCAGTTGTAGCTGGTAAATAGGGTTTTGAAGCATCCTTTCAGTGGTAGCTGATAAACTAGGGGGTCATAGCCTCCTTCCAGTTGTAGCTAGTAAATGGGGTGTGGAAGAATCCCTTCAGTCGTAGCTGAAGAAACTTGGGGATAGTCTCTCCATCAAGTTGTATATTGAAAATAGTTTTGTAAAAGAACAATTTATTAATGAGAAAAGAGTTGGTGACTTTCCCCGTGGGTTCCACGATAAAATCTTGTGGTCATAAGGGTTTGTTTTTTATCATATATTGCTTAATTGAATAATTAATGTGTGTGCCTAATATTGATGGAATTAATAAGAAAAATTAGGCAATATTGATTCATCCCCCCTCTCAGTATTGTTGGATATTCCATCAATTGGTACCAAAGTGAGGTTCATTTAAGAACAGTCTAACAAAATGAAAGGAAGATCAAATTAAGCACACATGGATGAACAAAATATTTACACTGTGAATGGAACTCCAATACTTGGAAAATAAGAATACATTTTTTGGAGTAAAAGAATGGAAAGTCATTTGAAGGCATTGGGACTTGAAGTATGGAATTCAGTGATCAATTATTAATTCCCACCAAACAGAGTAAGGACTCCAGCTCAAAATAAATCCAAGAAAAGTAACTCAATTGTAATGAATACAATCCTTGATGGATTACCTAATGATGTCAAAGATAAGATAGGTGAATGTAACTCTGCAAAGGAACTTTGGGACAAGATAAAATACCTCTACATAGATGAGATTCAAATGAAGCATTTCAATCAGAACAAAGTTCAATCTACAAAAATTCTAGTGATGAAGATTCTCTTGAAAAATACTCAGACATTGGAGAAGAAGTCAATCTTGAATCTTAGCTTGAGTGTGCTTTGGATGAACTAATAAAATATAAACAAAGGTGTAAACAACTAAAGGATCTCATGCTGGAGAAAAGGAGGAAACAAGGTTCAAAGAATAAAGAACTTGAGAAAATCATAGTTGACTTTAGAATCCAAGTCCAACTGGATCAAGAGAGATTAGAATCCTTGGAACAATCTCTTAATAAGGAGAAACAAAAGGTTGAAGAGATCAAACAACAACAACTAGAAAGTGAGGGAAAAAATCAGACCTTAAAAAGAAAACTAATGTCCTCACAAGAGGAGCTACACAGTTCAAGACAAAAAGCATCCATTAGCATGGAAGAAGCCAATAATTTTAAACAAGAAGTTGTTGGAATCAAGGATCAACTGAAGACTATTGAAAAATTCAAGAAAGGAACTGAATCCCTTGATAAAATTCTCAATCTACAAAGATTTCCCTCGAACAAAATTGGCCTTGGATATGACCAAGTACACATGGTTAAAGGATCAAGTCCTATTACTCATATTTATGTAGAAGATGACAGGTGTTGTGATGATATCTCCAAAGAAACAACTATGTAGCAAAAGGATGAATAGAATGCAAACTCCTATGCTCAAGAACTTGTTCATGCTCCCAACAAGAGTAGCCTCAAAAGAAATAGCAATCACAAGCAAGAAGACCAAAAAACTCCCAAGTACAAGAGTGCATCCTATGGATATTGTTTTTATTACGGTCACAAGGTTGTTGACTATAGAACCAAGAGACACAGGTGGAAAAAACAAGAAAAAAATGTAGTTCAAGTGAAATGAAAGATCCTAACAAGAAGATTGGGCTTGGGTATGTGAAGAAAGAAAGTAATATTTCCCCTACTTTCAATACTAACAAAAAGGAGTTGAAAAATAAATTCATTTTCAAATTATCTTCATAGATGTTCAGGGGTTATTGTTATTCATGTAATAAGTATGGACATAAAGCTATGAATTGTAGAGCATATGGAAGGAAAAACTTAAGGGTTAAGAACTATAACCTTAAAGATAACCAAACAGTAAATCAAGTTAAAAGCATAAATTATAACTCCCTTTCACCTCTACAAGAAAGGAACCTAGAATGCTTCATATATCATAGTTATGGACATAAAGCCAATAATTGTAGATTAATGCAAGTCTCGGAAAAACCAAAGTTCATTAGAGAGCAAAAGAAGATTTGGAAAGAAAAAACATCAAAAGAGGAATGCCTTATTTCCTTGAAATCCCAAGATAAACAAGATCTCTGGTATGTTGGCAGTGGGTGCTCAAAACATATGACAGGAAACAAGGACAAGTTTTTCAACTTAAAGAAACAAGAGAATACTCAACTTCTTCTATGAAACTCATGGAATAAAAAATAAAAATAAAACAATTATCTGCTGCCAGAACACCTCAAAAAAATGGGATTGTTGAGAGAAAGAATAGAACAGTCCAGGAAGCTTCAAGGACTATGCTCAATGAAACAAAATTATCTGATGGATATTAGAGGGAAGCCATAAGCACAACAATATACATATTGAACAGAGGTCAACTCAGGATTAATAGTAATAAGACTCCTTATGAACCCTGGTTTGGAAGAGCTCTTTTGGTAAAATACTTCAATCCCTTTGGAAGTAAGTGTTACATCAAAAGGCTTGATGAGAATCTTGAAAAACTTTGATGCTAGATCCGATGAAGGTATATGCTTCTACCAAGAAAGCATGCAGATGCTACAATCTTAGTTTACATAAGATTGTTGAGAGTGCAGATGTCAAGGTGGATGATTTAAAAACAATAAGGATTAAATATCAAGAGACTATACTTGACAATGAAGATCAGATAAAGGAATAAATCTAGAAGATACTCATACGCCTCAAAACTTGGATTGTAGGCATCATGGAATAAAACAAGTTGGTAGGTTCATCAACAGTATAAGATGTTGGAACTGCAATCCTGTTGGACATATTGCTACAGATTATTGCACTATGAGATGCTACAGTTGTGGTGGATATGGACACAAATCCCATAACTGTTGGAACTCAAGAAGACAGTCAATGAGAAATGCTTCATACAATACGACAAGAAGAGTAAAGGAAACATGGAAGAAAAATGAATTTTCAGTAATAGAATATCAGAGAACAAAGTTCAACAAACCAGGACATTCATAGATGTGGACAGCAAAGACTGAACAAGTCAACATGAGTGAAGTCAATTGTTGCAAAAAGAATTGCAGTCATGTGACAAGCATAGTATAAAATTTCTCAGACGACTTTAGAGAAATCCACGGTAGAAAAGTATCATGGATAGAGATGGATGCATATGGATAGAGATTTATGAGAATCAATGAACAGATCCAAGGGTCGTTTGAAAAATATGAGCTACAATTGCACAGTGTTTCAGTAGGACATCAATATCCAGCAGCAGCATTATGATATACATGACATCCTCTAGAGATAACAAGAGGAGAAACCTTGTCAGGAAGAGCTACCCTTTTTAGAAACAAAAGGGGAGAACAGTCAGAGGCAGAGAGAGCAGACTGACAAGGGGAGTTATTCAGTTATGGCACCTAGAGCATGATTGTAGGGGGAGTTACCGGAGTTCATATATTGATCAATAGCATATAGACACACATATCATAGGAGGAGAAATCATTTTCCATTGATGTCAAAGGGGGAGAGTAACTTTAGACAAGAGAAGCATCATCACAGGGGGAGATTGTGTATGAAGTTTGTGTGTTTCCATCAATGAAAAAGGGGGAGATTGTTATACATAGTGGCATTGATGTCAAACAATATAACAGTATGCAAAGTTCATGACAAATAAATATATGCAATATAACAATTAGCATAAAATGTCAGACAGTATGCAGAGATCAAAGCTCAAAAGGAAAAGTGCATTGAAAGTATGCAAAGAATGAAGCTCATAAGAAAGGACATTAATAAAATCTCAGAAGGAAGATCTCATTGTAGAAATGTCGTCGGGATTGATGGAAAGACTAAGAAGTCAATCGATGCATAGGAAAAGGTGAGAAGCCTTAGCAGTCGTCCGATCAAGAAATTAACGGTGTTGATCGTCTCATGTAATGGGATTTATCCCACATTGGAAGTGTGAAAAATATTATGTAGGTTTATATACACAGCACTCTCCATAGCTTATCGACGCGTAGTGCAAGGGTATGGTGAGGGCTCTAGGTGCTTGGACTCCTAGAGAAGCTCACCATCCTGGAGCCCAGGATGACCTGTCAAGCTCCCTACCTTTTGGTCAAAGCGATAATAATTGTCGATCTGATGACGAAGCATCTTGGTCATTGACTGGAAATATTATATATATATATATATATATATATATACATTGCACATCGGTCATATGAGTGACCATGGGCTTAAGGACCATTGGAGGATTAGTCAACGATAGATCAAGTTGTGACTGTCAAATATGTAACCGTAGATCAAGGGCAGGGATTGATTGCGGAGCATGAAGGGAGAATTAAACTATACATTATTTCCAATCCCACAATTATTCTAGATAGTCATATCTCATCGATTCAAATATCGATGACTATGGTTAACTCACCAACAATCGCACAAATTTAATTGCGGAGTTTGGGCGACGAATTAAACCACTCGCAAGTTATGATTCTGTAATCCACATCGACCATTGGATCAATTTAAGTGGAAGGATAGGATAAGTAAATATGAAGATCGTCTAATATGAATTCTCCAAGTAAATAAGGACCGTCTGATCTATTCAAAGCACGCCAAGGTAGCAGTGGTCAACTTTGGCGCTGACCACTTCGGGAGAAAAAGGGTTGAGAACAAGTAAGATCACCCAAAGGCCGAAGGCCGAAGTACCGAAGAAATTTGAATCGTCCGATATGAAGAACACTTTGGGAGATATCAGGACCGCCAGATCATGTTTAGTGGAAGGAAAGAGTAAGCCACAAATGTCTCGAAATAGACATAAGTCGTCTGATCTGAGGAAATACTTCAGAAGATATCTTGATCGTCAGATCGAGGAAAGTAGAAGGATAGGATAAGCAAGGCCAAAGGCCCAAAATCCCAAATAGTTGAATTCTCGACTGTCGTTGGATCATGTTAAGACTTTTTGGGTTAAAGAATGACCATTGGATGAAGTCAAGTTACTTAAGGTTTACACTTCAGGGAATCTCACTTTGGGAGAATTGGGAAGTGGAGAAATTGAATTACCCGAAGTCTCGAAGGCCGAAGTTTTGAAGTCATGAGGATAAGACACATATCACTCACATTGATATCCCACATCATCAATAGTGATGTCAGCAAGGACGTGGTGTAATATGATGATGACAAGTGTCAAGGTCCCATAGGTGCTTTAAGCATACGTAATCCACGAATATAGGTGACATGTGGCAGTCACTCAGGAAGTGCCACATCAACAAGTGACGTTAGCAAGTTACGTCCCTTTGGGATTTTTTACTTTGGGATTTTCACCACCAAAAAATGTCCTAAGTCCCAAAGTTTCGAAGGCCGAAGTCCTGAAGTGGAAATAACTCGTCTGATCTGAAGAATAATTCTGGACCATTCTCAACCATTGAATATTATGGACACACGTCTATTATTCGGGAGTTTTGTAAAGAGGCTGGAAGTCGCGAAGGACAAATTCCCAAAGTAAATGAGAATCATTCATCTCTTCATGGAAAGTAAAAACGTGACCGTTGATTTTATTAAGTGGTCAAGCACTTGCTTGGCCTAGCACCTGGTCACCACCTGTGGTCATATGGAATAAAAGAAATTAAGTTAAAAGATAATACATCACTTAAGTTTATAAGCTCGTGGCTTTGCATTGTCTTTCATATGAAAATGGTTTGAAGAAAGCACCTCTACAGAACTCGGTTTCTGCAATATTTGAAGAGTTATGGAACTAAGTTAAATGAAATCGATCAATACTTGTGATCAATTAATGAAAAGCATTTTCATTAAATTGAAAGGGATTCTCGATAATATTTGGATAAATAAAAACAAATGAGATTATTGTTAAATGAATGGGTGTGATGGTCCAAACAAAGGGACACAATGTTTCATAGCTCATCAGTTGGAAGAATATATAAACGAGAAAGAGTGGTGAGAATAAAGTGTCTATGTAGTTGAGATAAGAAGATCAAAATAGAAGCAGAGTTCAAGAAGATGAATTATTGGTTCTAATGGGTCTGTCAATGTCTTATTGAAGATCAAGAATAGAAGAATACAGAGTAGCAATTATGCAATCTAGTATTTGATAGAAGATCTTTATTAGACTGCAACATATACATTGAATATTAAATGACAGAAGCTAGAGAGAAAGAGATGAATTTTCACTGCATGAATCAAATTCAATGAAGAGAAGAAGAGATTGATATACATTGTGAAATTAAGGGTGGTTGGGTGGTGCAAGGGAAGGTTGGAGCCTACAGGGGAGTATGTGCTTCCTTGTCAGTTGTATCTGACTAAATAAGGGGTTGTAGCCTCCTTCCAGTTGTAGTTGGTAAATAGGGTGTCAAAGCATCCTTTCAGTGGTAGCTGATAAACTAGGGGGTCGTAGCCTCCTTCTAGTTGTATATGTTAAATGGGGTGTGCAAGCATCCCTTCAGTCATAGTTGAAGAAACTTGGGGATAGTCTCTCCATAAATTTGTAGCTTTAAAACAGTTTTGTAAAAGAACAATTTATTAATGAGAAAAGAGTTGGTGGTTTTCCATGTTGGGTTCCACAATAAAATCTTGTGTTCATAAGGGTTTATTGATCATCATATATTGTGTAATTGAATAATTAATGTGTGTGCTTAATATTGATGGAATTAATAAGAAATAGTACGAAATATTGATTCACCCTGCCCCCCCTCTCAATATTGTTGGATATTCCATCATACGCAAGTTGTATAACTGTAGCCTGTGTATATGTGAAAAATTTTTAATTTTTTACTTTTGACCAAGCAAAATGGGGAACCTAAGTCTGTAGAGGGAAAGGGTAGGCCACCAAATCATGATGCATAGGGTGTGGAAAAAATTGATATAACATATGCCCCCTAATGCGTGAGGTTAGAGGAGAAATCATGATGGCCGAAATACATTACAATTCCCATAAGTGGAGTAGTGAGGACCCAGTTGGAGGAACTAGTCAATTGATAAAATACTACTATACATATTGACTTTGTACACATTGTTTCAAATCTAAAGTACATTGCAGATCCATGTGTGTATATAGAAGATAATTGTTGATGGCCATAAATAGGAAATATAAAGTATACATATGCCATATGTGGTTATAGGCATGAACAAAACATAGTGGAGTCCAGTCTCAAAATCTATTGAAGATATCTGTATAAAATGAAGTACAATCTGATCTTCCATGATAATTGAAGTCATGTAGGACTGGTGTGATGAAAGAAAACAACAGGCATGATGTGTTTCTACCGTGAGTATGAGGTCTTCTACACTAACCCCCAATGGTGAAAGTCTGCATCGTGTGAATGGAGTAGTTAAAGTCGAACACAATGAGACTTTGTTTGATTACTGGTTATTGAGGTATACCATTAACAAATGTGAGACAACCCATTGATGATTAAATTGAGCGTCAAGGCACCAAGTACATTCAACAAATGTGAATAAAGGTGTTGAGGTCGAACACTTGAAGAATCCATCGAGCAGGAGACATTAACGTATTCCCAATTGTCGATGATGAGGGAACCTACCACTAATGACTGCAAGCCTCTAGGTACTCTTATGACTCTAGATCGTTATTCCATAATAGATGAGTTGAATTTGATGGAATGAGATATGCTAAAAGGAGGGAATTAAGGTATCCCCCATCATCCAGCATGAGGTACAAGACAACACTTTATGATTAGGAAGAACTCGGACGAACAGGATATGCAGGAACCAATGACCATGTGCGCCTCTCGCGTGCACTAGATGAAAGTAGTACATGAAAGAGACCCTTTGAATAGCAGTCATTAATTAAAAATATTGACAGAGGCGAGGAAACCACCAATAGGGTGTAATGGAATCCAAGGCACTGCATGAATACCAATGTGTGAATAGATTTCTTGTTGTTGAACACAAGGGAAACCATCCAGTCTGCGTCCAATGAAGAGATGCCATCTATTGGGTTCAAGGTCACCTATCAATGATGAAAGTAGGCCCAAGGTGTAAGGTAGGGAAAAATATTCATGTGATTCTAAGATTCACTTATAAAGGGATCGTCAACATGCAAAGTCAAGAATTTTGTGGAATGGCCGACACATGTTTGGACTTCCTTTGAACAAGAGCATGAGACATATGGATAACTCATACAACATAGTTGAAGACTAAACATTGACAAAATTTTGTTACGCGGGAGGCATCAAAATACTCTCCATAGGTACTGTAATAATAATCAGTCGAAGGAGTAAGCTCTCAGTAATGAGTCCAACTTCCTAAGGCCATACTAAACCCAAACCTTTGATGAATGGACTCAAAAATTTGTGCTATGTTCAAAGGTGACACGACTGCTACCAATAGAAGATAATACTCTTTTACCGCCCTTTTTTTTTTGTTTTTTCAAATTTTTTTGTCTTTTTCATATTATTAAATTCTAAAAAAGTGGTAAAAGAATGCTATGATCAAAGAGAGGAAATGAGTGTCGCAAAAAATAAAGCTAGTTCCATGCAGTGGAACATAACTATGCTCAATGTACGGGAACATGTGTAGGATATGGACAGTCGAGGGGATGTTTCCTCTAGGAATAAAGTGTCGAGTCGCAAAGGCAATGATTGCAAGTCTAGTAACTTGACAGGAACGCATAAGCAATTGGTTCAAAAACAGCATATTGAAGTCGGCATTAGGCCTATAAGAATGAGTAGTTAATATGCAATGCATTTACAATTCAACTTCAGGAAGTAGGCTTCCAATAGTGTTATTTTTCGTATATTTAGTCTCCCGAGCCCAAAATGTGTAAAACAATACCAAGGAGAACTCTTCTTGTCAATGTTGACTAGAGTACTCATTTTCATAGTTATTCCATTCAATCCGAAAAAGGGGTAAACTTATAGTGAATAGACGTCCTTTCAAATCCATTTAATGAGTGTGAAAGGAAACAAGCTCACCCGGCAATCTTTTCATTTTTAAGGAGTCTGAAAAGAGCTTAACTGAGACTCCGGGATGTAATGGAGGGAGTCTTGTAGGTAGTATCCAGAAAAATATTGAGTAGAATACATGACACTTGAACACAATGTCATGGAGGGAATAAACAGGACTCTCAAGCCTATGAAAGTAATTCAACATGGGCACCAAACTACGAATAAGGTTCTAACTAGGGAAGCCATGAACGGTAGGCTTTTCCATGTGAACTACACCACTTCTAAACAACAAAGGAGGTTATGTGTTGCAACTTATTGGGGTCAATCCTAAGGCTAAAAGAACCAAGAAATGGATAATGAAAAAATGAATGAAGGGGAAAATATAACCTATCTTCCAGTTTCAAGATCATTACTTGTCAGAATAGATCAACATGGAAGAAAATGTATTAATTCCCCCAGCATGACTTATAGTAGTTGGTGGGTTGTCTTTCAACATGACTTGCAAAGGTTGTTGATAGGTCTCCAACATGACTTGTAGAGGTTGGTGACTGGACTCCAACATGACTCACAGAGGTTGGTGACATGTCTCCAGCGTGACTAGAAAAGGTTAGCGACTTAGTGCCAGTATGACTCAAAGTGACTAGACTTTTGCTCCCACTATGTCTCGCAGAGGCTGGTGTCTTTCCCCCAGCATGACTAACAGAGGTTGGTGAATTAGTGTCAGTATGACTCGCAGTGACTGGACTTTTTCTCCTGGAATGACTCACAAAGGTTGGTTGCTTACCCCCAGCATGACTAACAGATGTTGGTAACTTAGTGTCAATATGACTCGCAATGACTGGACTTTTGCTCCTAACATGACTTGAAGAGGTTGGTTTCTTGCCCACGGCATGACTAGCAGAGGTTGGCAATGCGTCTCCAACATGACTAGTAGAGGTTGGTGACTTAGTGCCATAATGACTCGTATTGACTGGAATTTTTCTCCCAGCATGACTCGTAGAGGTTGGTTTCTTTCCCCCAGCATGACTAGCAAAGGTTGGTCATAGGTTTGAAGGATTGTTCATGACATAAGTACTGCATCACATGCTTCAAGAGATGATGAGACCAGTGGGGAGGCTGGTCTCGATCCATGATCACTCAAAACTCATGACGCAATGCAAAATATTAAGGCCAACTAATATACAAAGAGCACACTCCTAAATAAAACTAGAATCCAATGCACGCAAACAAGAGAGGGTGGCTAAAAAGGGGCCTCCCGAACTAAAGAAGGTATGCCTCTCCTAGGAGGGGATTGAGACTCATGAACAATAGAGAGAAGGTGATTGAATCAGTTATAAGGACCCTCGTGGGATTCACAGATCGATCGGTCAGACCCTCCGAAGAGAATATCCTCCATAAATTCTATGTGTTGTTTGATCCCTATATAATTTAGGATACCTGCAGAATAACCCCTACAAGTAACCTATGTGGATACCTAGGATAGGTAACTAAGTCCACCATGGTATAACCAATGCTTGGGTGAACAGTCACAGGTTAGGTCCATTGCATGGGTAGAGTATCTAAGCCTAAATCTCAAGAAGCACCAAGGTACCCCAAGAACCCCCAGATACGAATAGAACCCCAGAAATATCTCCAATGCTAGGAGGGTATTAGAGGGATATCTCTGCAACCAACTTCAAGCAACCTTGTGCTTAACTTTGTTTTTAGTGGATTCTCCCGAGAACACCAATTATACAATGGATTTCACCACTCCCTAGATAGACACCTATGTTGAGTTTTGTAGCCTTGGATAAGTGTACTCACAAAATCCTATTCCAAGGCCCTAAATCCTAAAACTTATATGTGTACCCTATAAGATAAAATATTTCTAATCAATTTTAATTATTGAGCATTAATTTTAGTGGTTTTTGTTTACTCAAGAGGTATGGTTGTGAAACTAATGGTGTTATGACTCAGCATATGAAAGAAGTACATGTAAAAACATTGCTAAGTACTAGTCTTGTTTTTCAAAAGAAATAGTATGCTTCTAAATGTTGTGCAGAATATGCAATCTCTTTCAATTTCAATGACAATGAAATATTTCCTAAAATGCCAAGACTAATGCAATATAGACAAAAGTGCAAATGCTTAAAATAAAATGCAATTTTTTTCTATTTCAATATAGGAAAATGAAAATGCAAAAACAATTTTCTTTTGTATTTTCAATGTAAAGGAATGAAAATGCAAAAGAGAATTAATAACCTCTCAGATAGACCCTAATACAATCACAGGAAGACAAGACTAGCAAGACACCAAGAGGCTACTACTCATACTTAAATACAAGGACTAAAAAATGAGAAAAGTAACAAGAAACAAGTTTGCCAAAAATTCAACAATAACAAAGCTTCCTATCACTCTGCAAGAACTCCACAAACACGACAGAGACCCAAGAAGACTCAACAACACTCATAACCCACCCAGCAAACACCGAACTAAACCAGAAAGGATTAGAAAAATATGTGAGTGACTGTTCAGGGAACAGACGCGTATTTATGTGCCCTAAACACAGACAACTCGTGTATGTACGTGATTGTCAAGGTAAAACCTGTGTATGCCAAGAAAAACACTAACTGGGTAAGAATTAATCCAAGTAACTCGGATACATAGCAATGTAGAGGATGTTAAACTACAAGAAACACAAAAACTTAGGAAAATAGAGAAAAATCACCAACTAACCCCAAAAAGGAAAATCCCAGTGGAGTCGCCAATTCTGTTATGAGGAATAAATCTCTATGGTTTGGGGTAGGACCACAATAGACGAAATGAGACCAAGAAATCAACTCAAATATCAAGTATGCTAGATAAATGGAAATGCCAACAAAAGAAAGGCTAGAATCCTACCTCTTCTAGACATTCGTGGGAGACCACAGTTGAGCTCACAATCCAATGCATGATACCTACAACTTGTCCTCAACATCCAAGTTACACAAACATATGGAAAATGTATGAAATGTTATCATTGTTATCGAACAAATTGGTAGGTGCAGACACTAACTGATCTCCCTAGATCCACCTAGATCTAGAACAAAACACGCCAGAACATGATGCTTTCCTTAAGTTTTAAATATTGAATTTACTAACCAAAGAGGGATGGGTGACATACCATTTAAATGTTG
>ML825220.1:65157-78646 GCA_009831015.1 Picea engelmannii | reverse complement strand
AAATAGTCTAGATGACTATATTGATGCTACCGGGTAAATGGTATGTTTTGTGCTCGAGTCCATTACCTGTAAATACCTCTCTAGCTAGGAGGGAGTGTTAATATTATGGTAGCTGCGGAAGGTATTTACCCCCACGTGTGAACTTGACGAGAATAGAAGACTCTGGGAAGCAAGAGAAACCCTAATGAGTTGGCTAATAACCCTAGAAGCCTTGTCGGCTCAAGAAAAAATTTTATATTAGGCTATTAGCCTCCAAGAGAAGAAGTCGACCAGAATTAATAATAATATACTGAACAGACACATACCCCGAAAGAGAAGTCGGCCCCAGTAAACTGGCAGGATTACTATAAATACAGGGCACCAGTTCTCATTTGTCATATCTCAGGACTGCAGTTTTCCCAGTTGGTGCGCACTGCAGTTGCAATCTGGTGCGCAAGTTTGGAGGAGGGTTGCAGTTGCAGCTGTAGCAGCAGCTAGTTTCAGTATTGGCTTGGATATCTCTTGGCTAGGATTTGGAACATCTGATCAGTCTTTTGTGATGCGCTATCCTTGGGGATTGATGTGCTACTCTTTGTTTGGCTATCTAGCCTAGGGTTTGCTTCCGGAGGAATTCTCAGGTCAAGGTTAAGGTGCTCGGAGGGAGGCTTCGACCTGTGGTTGGGTGACGAGGGTATCGTCAATGGTAAAACGAGCACACCATCTTCTATATTCTAACACTCTCTGAACCTGTGGCTGATGTAGAACCCCTTTGAAGCTGAGTAGATCTGATGTATAATGGTGAGGGAGGAATCTTTCACCTCCGTGACCAAGATTGGACCAGGTTGGGTGGGATCTTTCACCACCGAGCTGATCTCTAGGGTTCGTTAAGTCAAAACCCTCAAAACCCCCAAGGCATGGGCTCACTAGTAAGAAGCCAGATATCAAAATGATAAAAAACAGGAATGAGAGAATAGAGGCCCTTGTCTCTCTTTTATCCTCCCTGCTCACCTTGTCTCTCCAAAGTGACTTTTACTTTATTTAATTATTAATCAATTAATTAATTAACCATTTTATCTCTGAAAAGTACCTTATCTCTACTTGTGGTTTCCCTGGCCACTAAAAGTCACTTCTCATCATCTTATCCTATAGTGTTGTTCCTCTCGATTCCAATGAGCTATTACACTAAGCGATTCCTCCAAGAATTATGCCCAATATGACCTCCTTAGTGAATTTAATTAACCTATAGTCCAAAATAACTCAAAATCATGGAAATCGTCGAAATGCAACGAAACCAAAGTCAAGTTGTGCGGAATGGATCATGATGATGAAAAAAGATGAGCGATGCAAGTCGGACCCCAAAATACCCCTCAATAGCCCCTGTACTCGCTATGATGTCCATCTGGCTACACTAGTCATCATAACACTCTATAATACAATGATGTCCCAAAGTGGGGACATTACAGTCCTCCCTGCTAGAATATTGCTTGTCCTCAAGCCATAATTGAATCCCTCCAAATATAATACCGGGGTCCCATGTCCACATGTGGGACACACAATAGGTACCATCCAAAGATGAAGTATCACACACTCTGCCCCCTGGGTCCCATATCAGGACGTGAACTGCAATATACTGTGAAGCATAATCCTGAAACATCTCAACACCATGAGTCTCATGCACATGACACATGGGCTCATCCCGAAATGAGTCCATCCTTTGAGTCCATACCAAGACCAACACAGTCTCCACCCACTGCATATGTCACTGCCAGAGTGAGGTACTGCAAGACCTTTATGAATCACACTCAAGTGATGTTGTCTCCTCAACACTGAAGCTCAATGGAAGGTCAAAATAACTTTCCCTTGCAAGGGTCCACTCGCCTCCATCAATCAATAATATACTCAACCCCACAATCCTCGGGTCCCATGCTAGTCTCTGCCAAAGATCACCACGCTGGCGTTGCACTGCTTTGGCCATGACTGTATGCTCCCTGTATACATCCTGGATCCTCAAGCTGGAATACCTGTGGAAATTGGACAAGTTGTCCAGAAGCTGCATCTGTAAAAGAACCTCTGTGGAAGTAGTATCTGCCCAACCATCTCCATGCTCAATCATGATGATCAAAAAGGATAAACTGTCTCGCTCCATAGGACAAGCCTTTGCAAGCCCACTCAAAACCAGCCCAAAGTGAAGTATGTGGCTCTTTGGCGCAATCTGAAACAACCCACTAACAAAATGGGCTCCCGGATCCCATGGCAAACTTGGAAGTTTATCACTTCCAATCCCCACTAACTGCTCCTGTGTAACACTGATCACTGTCAGAAGCCCTCCATGTTCATCCCCGTGAGAATATGTATCTGTGTTGCCCTCTCAGATGTATGCTATCCCATGGACTAAGATGCTCACCATCACGCACAAAGTCTCAACTGTCTGCCTATGATGGTCCACCCCTATCCTGTTGTATGTCGTAAAAGCACTCCTGTCAGTTGGTCTTAACCTAAGACCTCTCCATCCATCCTCGCTCATGCAACTGCTGATATTGTGAAGGTGATCTCCCAAATCTATCCACTGCTGCAAGGGAGAGAAACCTCCATGCTCTATTAAGTGTGTCTCCTCCCTACAATCCAATACACCTCTGCATGTTTTTGTGCACTATCACTCACCACTGTATGCTCCTGCATACCCATGTAATCTCCTGTATACTCATGCAGCATCATGGGTCCTGGGTGTACTACTAGATCAACCTCTACATGAAGGTCAACCACTCCTGGGATACAAATGGAAGTGTCCTCATAATTGCCCCTGGCTCTGGAGTCCCCATGCATATGTGAATGCATGATTATCTCAAAGATCCTCGTGGAGGGTAGCTCCTGCGCCTCTGAATCATAACTCTCCATACTCATCAGTGATCCTAGGTACTCCTCATGCTCCTCCAATTGGTGCTCCTTTGCTAAGCCACCAACATACCCTAGCAATGTGACTGAAGAATATATTTGACTCTCCACTAAGATAGATGTAGTGGATCTCTGTCTAATCTCCTCAAGAAGCTCCTCTGATCTAGACTCTGATTCTTGAAGGGTTGTTTGTGCGCCTCTCAAGAATCCTTGAGTGCTCTCCAACTCATGAGTGAGTCTGTCCACCTCCAACTCCTGCTCCCTCAGGGCCCTGTGATACATCTCGCCAACCCCAAATAGATAGTCTCTGTCCATCAACAATTGTTGGTAGTTGGTCCTCATCACAGACACTCTCTCACTGAGAGTATGAAAGTCATCTATGGAAAATCCCCCATCTGAACTATCATGTGTCATCTATGCCCTCCAGCAACAATCGGCCACCAATGCATGTGTGTCATCAATGTGCCTAATGGTTGTCCTCACTAACTCTCAATTGTCCCGCCAAGTAACGTGACTCCTGATCACAGTCATGCTGAGGTGCTCCCTCATGCCCCTCACTGCTAGTGTCAACCCTGGAATCCCCAACAACACTCTCTACAAAAGATAAAGCACTGAACTGGTCCCTGTCCATTGTGCTACTGGGTCCTCCTTTTATGCGACTGCACATCATCACCAACTGCTAACTCCCTCTGAATCATACTGTATCCTGTATGAATGGCCGTATCCTCATGTGCACTCACCCGGCTACTATCATCTGTGCCTGGATCTCATACCGATGTGTCCAAACATGTGTTATGGTCATCCTGACCAATAAGGGGTACATCCTCATCACTGCAAGCTAGTCCTGGAAGTAAGTGTCCCATCAAACTATCTGTCTCCCCAGCCTGATCAAATAATGAAGTCTCCAAAGCAAGTGACCCACTCTCCTCATACTGATATGTATGTGTAGGGTCAATTGTCAGCACGTCGTGTCTCTCCTCCTGGGTCTGTGGGTCCATATGTCCCTGGTGTGCATCCCTCACACACGACTCCTCCATCATATCTAAAATGCCACTGATATCCTCATGTGTCGTGGCTATCATGGGTTTCTAAAAAGATGACAAATGTGTCACGGTCCTCATAGGAAGCTCGTCAAGTCTAGGTGCTAACAAGTGTGAATCCCCACTAGTGTCACCACTCCGCTGAAGTGTAAGGTCATCAACACTAGGTGATATGGCTACTAAAGTATAGGTGCTATCATCCTGTCCATCCCACTGCCCCTCCAATATGCAAGGGTCACTATCCTCCCAAGCGTGCCAGAATCACTAGTCTCTGTGCAAGAGTCACTAGCATCATCGGACTGCTCCAAATAAGCATCTATCATTGCATCCTCACACACATCATCACTGTCATAGTGCACCTCAATAATGTGTTTCTTACCTTTACCCCTACATCTATGATCTGGTTCCCAAGGCACTTTGCAGCTATAGCAAAGTTGTCTGCTCCTAATGGGTGTAGGAATGCTCTGTTCTTCCTTCCATCTCTCTACCATTTGTCTAATTAGTTCTCCATTATGTCATATGTCGGCTATCAACTTACGTATGAATAGATCCAATTCCTCTCTATCCATTTCTCCCTATGGAAAACCCCTCAAACTGGCAGGAGTCTAAGCTCTGGATGCATGCGCTAATCCCCACTGGCTGGGAGGATCAACGCTCTAATACCACTATAATATTCCTAAGCCAAGATGCCAAGAACATTGCGTTTTCAATGAATTTTTAAGTGTTTTTTGGTTGTGGCATTTCGTCAAACACTTCGTTGATTTGGTCTTTTAGGTTGCACTAGGGTTTATACTGA
Source organism: Picea engelmannii (assembly GCA_009831015.1). NCBI lineage: Eukaryota > Viridiplantae > Streptophyta > Pinopsida > Pinales > Pinaceae > Picea > Picea engelmannii. The sequence goes on along the minus strand of ML825220.1, from coordinate 73,939 downwards.
TGATTGTTATGTGTGTTTGCAGCAATAATCAAATAGATGTAGCAATGGAACATACCTCAACAAGATGCAAGATCAACAACACATGGAATAACCAAAATACCTCAGATCTGATATTATTCATAATAGAAGAAGACCCTGATATAATGGATCTGCAAATCTGGTACAATATAGCTAAGAGTTAATAGCAAAATGAAGATGATCCCTAAGCAAGACCAAGAAGAGAAGCTACAAGCCTCCAAAGGCTACATGACTGCAATAGATGAATAACAAGCTAAGATCCTTGCCCTCTGAAGTGCTAAACCCCAAACTGGATAAGTTGCGCCCTGCTGGAAAGTTGAGTACACCCAATAATTCGGCCTAGCTACTAGAGGCCTCCAAACACCGTGAAAATGGCTGGAAGTGTAGATCGGGCCAAGGCTAACCCACTGCTGAAGTCTCAGGCCAAACGGTGAAGATATGACCCTCCAAATAAACAATCCTCTATTTGGCTTGCCCTCCTGGATAACTGAAACCCCAATAATTCGGCCTCCAAGGAATAAGTTGCCAAACCCCCTCAGAAGGTTGCCAAAATGTAGATCGGCCCACTGGAAACCCTCTGGTAAGGTCTCAGGCTGAATGATGAAGATCTGACCAACCAAATGACTAGGTCCTCAATCTGTGGTGCGCCCTCCTCTCTCTGAACTTGTGTTGAGCTCCAATAAATAATACGGTAGAGAAGCCTTCTCTGGGAAAGGATAGAAAGGGCGCCCTAGGCCCTACAAACAATACCCAGAAGTTTGTTTGCTCCAAATCCTCTTCCTATGCATGGAACGTACCCCTCTCCTCAAGATGGTGCACCCTCCTGTTGAAAATCCTCCTGAAGTTGCACCCTAGCTCTCTCTGAACTTGTGGTTGATGTAGAACCCCTCTGAAGCTGAGTAGATCTGATGTAGAATGGTGAGGGAGGAATCTTTCACCTCCGTGACCAATCTTGGACCAGGTTGGGTGGGATCTTTCACCACCGAACTTATCTCTAGGGTTTGTTAAGTCAAAACCCTCAAAACCCCCAAGGCATGGGCTCACTAGCAAGAAGCCAGATATCAAAATGATAAAAAACATGAATGAGAGAATAGAGGCCCTTGTCTCTCTTTTATCTTCCCTGCTCACCTTGTCTCTCCAAAGTGACTTTTATTTTATTTAATTATTAATTAATTAATTAAATCACTTCAATTAATTAATTAACCATTTTATCTTTGAAAAGTACCTTATCTCTCCTTGTGGCTTCCCTAGCCACTGAAAGTCACTTCTTATCATCCTATCTTGTAGTGTTGTTCCTTCCGATTCCAATGAGCTATTACACTAAGAGGTTCCTCCAAGAATTATGCCCAATATGACCTCCTTAGTGAATTTAATTAACTTATAGCCCAAAATAACTCAAAATCATGGAAATCACAGAAGTTGGATGCCATAACATCATGGAAAACGTCGGAATGCAACGGAACCAAAGCCAAGTTTTGTGGAATGGATCATGATGATGAAATAAGATGAGCGATGCAAGTTGAACCCCAAAATACCCCTCAATAGCCCCTGTACTCGCTGACCTCCATCTGGCTACTCTGGTCATCTTAACACTCTATAATACAATGATGTCCCAAAGTGGGGACATTATAGAAGAATAGGTAATTGAAATCCATATAGGATATACATGTATAATTGATAATGAGTGAGTTGTACAATGGACCTTGTGATGGTATACTTTACAAGTATTGACTAGTCATGAAGGTGATGTTGATGATTACAGCTTCGTGAGACATCCTCCAGGACACATTCTCCTCTCAGACTGAGTGAGAAGACTTGTGAGAGAGCCCATGAGTTGGGTGTTCCCATGTGATGGGTGTGTCGTTCCTCTTTGAGACTAAGATGGGACATTGTGTGCCCCTGTGTGGGGTGAGGATGCCCATGAGATGGGTGTGTCGATGTGTGTGCCCCTGTGTGGGGTGAGGATGCCCATGAGATGGGTGTGTCGATGTGTATTCCCTTGTGTGGTGTGAGGATATCCATTAGATGGGTGTGTCGCTTGAGATGAGACGATGTGTACCCTTGTGAGGGGTGAAGATGCCCATGTGATGGGTGTGCGTCGGAGTCTGGATTGAGTTGTTATGACGTATGATCTCCTGCCTTGTGGACTCAGTTGAGTCAGGCTTGAGATGGTACTCCAAATGATTCTCCTATGGACTCAGTGAGAGAGAGATCTGTTGAGTAGGATGTCCCTGTGGCTGAGCACAGGTGGACGTGCCCCTAGTGGTTGAGCACTAGTGGGTGTGTGAGATCCCTTACTATATTGTCTAAGAGTAAGATTTACCTGTAACCCTAATTGTGATGCAAAGGGTACAGGTCAGCTCCACCATATGTGAAAGATAATTAATGTTTATTGTAATAATTAATTACTTTCTGAGTTATTGAGGTCGGCCATGTTGTGCCAATAGACACCATTTTTTATCTATCCAGTCTAGTATAAATAAAGGTAATTTCCCCATTGAGGAAACACACAACTCACATGTCATTTGGAAATTTCAGCAAGTACATCTTCTAGGGCTGAAGTGCGCACCTCTCTTGGGCGCTAGCTTCTTGGTTTTGGAGAGCACCCTTTTGTGTGCTAAGTCTATGGTGTGGGAGGTCTTTCTCTTGAGAATATAGCAAAGGATTGATGGGTTTTCTTCCCTTGTTGAGAAGGGTTTCCCAGGATATTTCTTGTGTTCTTGTTCATAGTATTTCTTCTTGTGATCTTGGTTATTGCAGCAATTGTGAATGGTGTAGCTGCATTTGTTTATGGTTCAAGTAAATGCTAAAATTGAAATAAATCTCATGCTTGAGCCTAGCATAGTGAAAATTCAACAGGTGAAAAGTTGCTTCCCTTAGTTAGGTTAGTTTTTGTCTCTTAGTTTATTTAATTAACATTATTATTATTATAGAGAGAGAAAGAGTCAATTGGGTCTAGCCTAAGTGGTTGTGGGATGGAGTGTTATCCTTCCTACCTAGGTTCTATTCCCGTAAGTGACATGTTGAACTCATAACGATTATATTTTTATAAGCTATAACAACTTTGAGCCCTGTTGTTGACCTAGCCTTGTGCCTGAAGAATCTAGGGTTTACCCTAGGTTCTGCTAACCACCTATTTCAGCTAGGGGGTCAACTCCATGTACTATGAAGATATTCACTAGATGGTGCTACCAAGTTAAAGACCTGTTGGTTCTACAAGGAAGTTTTGGCCTTCAGCACGTGTTTTTGTAATTCGAATTTCCGCTCCCCTGCATAGGATAATAATGTAATGGGTCTGCATGGATCATAGTTTAGGTCGGTTGCCTAGGTCTTCATCATTAGAGGAGTTCCTTTCATTGAGTGTTTTTTTTCCTTGACCTAACCAGCCTTATTAATTTCCCTTGAGTTTTTCACTCCCACAATAATCCTCTAAAGTGGTGAAAGGCACTCTAATGGTCAAGCCCTATGATAGCTAGTGTCTAGGAATATTGTAAATGACCATACTAGACATCTTCTAGAGTCTTGAGGAATTTCGTCGAGTTTAGATAGTTTTTTTTATTTTTTAAAATTATTCATTTGATGGTAATTTTAATTATTTTTTGATAAAAAAATGTAAAAATTAGGTCCTTGGGATTTTGATTGGGGTATTTGTGCTCAAAAGAAATGGAATGAGACCCCATACACCCTTGAACCAAGTTTCAACTCAATTGGACAAGTTTTGCTAGGTGTTTGTCCATGAGGAGTCTAAGTCAATCCAATACAGCAATTTAATTGCTAAAATTGACAAAGTCAAAATTGTCAATTTTTTGTAATATGAGCAAATTAATTAGAGAAAGAGTGGGAGAGCTTACCCAAACCTATTCCTAAGTTATCCTAACCCTTTCCCAACCTTTACTTCACCCCCTCACCTAGCCATTAATTCAAAATGTCGTTTTCCCTAGAGAAGTTGCACACCCCTTCTAAAAGAATCTTTAAAAAATCAAAAAGTAATTAAGTGGGGCCTCTTCTCTCCATTGGTGCACCTCCCTAGTCCATCCAACTCATATTTTGACTTTTCAAACCCTTGCCAACTCATCCCAACTCATATACCAAAACCCTAAGTGACTGAAACCCTAGGAAGTGCGCCCCCCTTCTTGAGATGCTCAATGATGCTATGAGATTGACACTTGGAGAGCATCCAAGAGGGGTCACTCTTGGCTCCCAAGTATAAATAAGAGCCTTTCATTCCTCATTTTACACACAATCTATTCTCTTGCAAGGTTACTCTAGCCAAATTCCTCTTCTCTTCTCCATTCTCTCCCACTCTTCTCTCTCATTCTTCTTGCTCTCTCTTTCTTTTCTCAAGCTTGGGCAAGTATTTGTCCTAGCTTGCCTTCTAATAAAGAAATCTTTGGAGGAAATATTGGCATTGGGAGTCTTCTTGGTGTCTTGGATCTACATTGGAGGTAACTTGTATTTGGTTTTGTTGAGTTTTGTTTATAGATCTAGTGTAGGGTGTCCAAGCAAAGTATTTTGCTTGGATAGATCTATTGTAGTATTGTCATAGATCTTATGTGTAGTACTTTCCTAGTTTTATCAAAGTATGTTGTTAATATCATTGGATCTACTCACCCGCTTTGTTTGTCTTGTAGCATACTCTCTCATATTTACATGTTACTAAGGGTTTAGAAAGAGTAATTTCATATCTGGAAATTACCTTTTCACCCACTTATTTTCCTCTTAAAAATTTATGCTCTTATCTTTCTATTTCCTCTAACACTTTGGGTAAATTATATGCTCTTGAATAGATCTCTTTTAACACAGTATTTGTTGTCCTAAAGGTTAAAAATTTCTAGTTTTCACTAACAGAAATTTTTTTGAAGAATTTTAGTGTTTTTGTAACATTTCCAGCAAGCATTAACTTGCTGATTTTCTGCAGGTTTTCACCAAAAACATGGAGAAACAGCCCATTTGGGGCCATATAAAGTCAAACAAACTCCTCCCAAGTTGGGGTAATAAATAACCACTTCTCTCTCTCTCTATTTCTCATTGTAATCAAGCCCAAGGGAGTCTCAAGGGCTTGATTTTCTCAAGCAAATTTAATTTTCTGCGTTTTATTTCTATTGTTTGCCTACACCTATGAAAGAGTTTGGCAAAGCCAACCATCCTATATCGTAAGGCTAAGAACTTAGATTTATAATTAGCATTGTTTTTCATTTCTAGTTTGCCCCAATTTTCCTTAAGAGAAGGTTGTGTGGCTAGGATTAGTTTCCTTTCAAGTTCTTTATTCTTTATTGTTTGCCTACACCTAGGAAAGAGTTTGCCTAAGCCAACCATCTTATATCGTAAGGCTAGGTGTTAGTTGTGGTTTATTGCTTCTAGTGCTTGTGTATGGTTTATCTTTAGATCTTAGAAGCCCTTTTCTTCTCATTGCTTAAGCCGTGGAGGCATAGTAACTTGTGTTTTTCAAGCATTTCCTTTATTTCCAAGTGCTTACTTTGCTTTCAAGTTTAAATCACTTAATCTCTTTCAAGCTTAAGCAATTTACTTCACCTTACTAGCAAGCACTTGTTAATTTTTCATAAGCTAGGTTAAGCATGAAGTTCATTCCATTTTAGCAGTTCACTTAACCATAAACAATAATGTTGCAGCAACCAAGATCACAAGAAAAAACACCATGCACAAGAACACAAGAAGTATCCTGGGAAACCCTTCTCAACGAGGGAAGAAAACCTAGCCAAATCCTTTGCTATATTCTTCAAGAGAAAGACCTTCACCACCAAGAAAGACCTAGCACACAAGAGGGTGCTCAAGCCCTAGAAGACTAGCGCCCAAGAGAGGTGCGCACCTTTTCCCAAGTAGATATATTTGCTGAAATTTCAAAACTCACAGGAAAGATATGATTCCACAATGGGGAATCATCCCTTACTTATATTAGACTTGTCCAATCAACAAAGGCATCTATTGGCTCAACAGGGTCGACCTCTCTAAGTCACATTATAATTATAATTATAATTATTATTATTATTATAATTAATATTAACCATATTAATTATCTTTTACATTTATTATTAATCACATTAAGGTGGGGTTGACTTGTACCCTTTACATAACAATTAGGGTTACAAGTAGGTCTGACTCTTGAACAACATATAGCAAAGTATCTGATACACCCACTAGTGCTCATCCACTAGGGGCACATCCATACGGATGTCATAGCTCTAGCTCACTACATTACACAAAAGAACCAGATCTACACACGTTCACCTGTGCTCATCCACAGGCACGTCCACTCTACAGATCTTCTTTCCCACTGCTTCACACAGGAGAATCATCTAGAGTTTTCTCGTCAACTCTGTTGCTCAAAGGAGGCTAACACATCATCTTCATTTATGTTCACATGATGATGCACCCAGCACTTTGGGATTTCACATGTTCACCTTGTGCTCAGCCATAGGCACATCCAACTCATCAAATGGCCTTTCCCACTAGATAATCATCTGGAGTTCTTCTCACTCTTTGAATGGAGGAGGTCATCTCTATGTTCCTAGCTCTGTCTCACGCAGGAACCACGTACCTTTCTTAGGGGTTTTTTCTCAGGTTTGTAAGCTGAGAGAAAGACTTCACATAGTTGCAATGATCCACACCTCACAGATTTGTAAGTTTGAGAATGTCTCACATAGCTGCATTCATCAACAACACTTAACTCAACTCAACATAATCTTTAAGGCTCAATTTACCTTAATAATTCTTAAGGCTTCAATCTATCTAGTTTATTAAGAGCACCTTTAACTGTCTCAACTTTGCCACCAAAAAAGGAACCCAAGGAACAAGCAGGGGGTGCTAGATTAGGGATAGTCTCACAGCACTAGGTGTCCCCCTTGTGGAGTACTTTTGTTCCCGAATTGACCTGTGGAGCTAGGGTGTGGCCTTCTTTACCTCACTTCTTGAGCACCCAACAGTCTTTTTGGTATAAGCGGAGAGAGTTCTAGGTAAGTCACATAGTTTTAGGATTCACACTCTAACTTAATCAACTTAAGCAATCCTAAAACTTAATCCACCTTAACTTGGTATAATCTTTTAATCTTTTGATGGTTTAATGCTCTTTAACTTTGCAAATATTTCACTTAAGTTACTTTACATGCAATTTTATTGAGCTCTTGTGGATGGTTAACTAATTTACTTTGAAGTTGTGCACTTGCTCATGGAGGTTTTTTTATTTGATCTTGGATTCATCTTTGCTTCAACCCTTGAAGTTGCGCATCTTGTGGAGGCACTTCATTGTTAGGGTTGTTGGCTTGTTGTTGTGGTGATTATCTCTTGAGTATTCTTCCCTTTCCCTGCACAAATCAAATCAAGTTAGTGTTTGCTTTCCTTTCTTGTTCATAGTTATATATTGTTGTATCTTTGGTATTCTTTACATTCTTTTGTACAGATAGTTGTATCTGTTATCGCATAGTTTGTAGTTGGGGTAAAAGTCGGAAGAAAAGATGTCAAACTGGCGCAACTAAACCAATCCCACCACTGTCACCTCAGTGGGCAGGCTCTTTCTATTTAGGGAGGTAAGGCCCAGGGAAGATGTCCCTGGTGACCTGGGGTTTTGAGAAGGCAAAGGTTTTAGCAAGGCTAACTAATAATAATCCCCCTCACAAGTCACCGCCTAATCAGAAAGTCCTGTGTAAACAGCCAATAAAGATGAAAGAAAAATGGAAGTAGTAACCAATAAGAGTACCTGCCCGAGACAAAGTAACAATGAAACTATGCATATGCAAGCTTGCTTGCTGGTTAGTACTTCATATAATCAATGACTTTTTGACAATAAGCATTTGTACAATAATATTGATGAAGTAAATCAATGTTTACAAAATAGCAATGATTACAGTATGACTTCACAATAAATGCTAATGAAGCTTCACAATAAACAATGGCAATTTATCATCAATGTAACAATACTTGAAGCAACGTTTTAGCTAATGATTCAATTGCTTTTAAAGACAAATAGATGTTGCAATGAGTATGTTTATAGCACAAGTAAAAGGTAGTCGCAATAGGGTTAGAAGATAAGTCTAGGCTAGGGTTAGAAAGGTTAGTAAGAGATTGCTCAAAGTGTTTAGAAGTTGTTTGTGATCAAAGTACTCAATACACTAGGCCTTAGATCAGATCAGTGCGCTGCTAGGGTATATGGAGTCAAAGAGGCTGCAAAGGTTGAAGGACTGAAATGATAGTGAAAGACCAAAGATGAGAGGGCTAAGTGTTGAGGTGTTGCTAAAGCAAGGCCTCAACAATGAAACCCTAGGGGAGAGAGGCTCACTAAGGTGTAGAAACCCTAGGCCTTAGTGCTCCCTCCTCCTTCTTTAGCTCAATAGCAATAATAAAACGGCTAGCTTGAATAATGATTGATAAAATTTTAAGACGAGAGTTTGTAAGGGATGTGTTGCTAAAGCAAGGCTTCACTAGACAAACCCTGGGAAAAAAAATGGCTCACCAAGGTGTAGAAACCCTAGGCCTTGGTGCATTTTTCTCCTTCTTAGCTCAATAATACGGATAAAAACGGCTAGGCTATAGAGGAATAGAAGTAGAGTGTTGCTATGGCAAGGCTCTATCTATCTTCAGCAAAATCATATAGCCCTCAACTTGGTAGGGACATGAGACAAGGACCTTTAGCATGTGCTTGTCACCTAGGGTTTAATTCAGCAAATTATAATAACAAATGCAAGAAAACAACACTACAACCATTCAATCAAGAAGTTTTGCAGAAATTTACTTACATTTAACCAAGAAATCA
>ML825220.1:23201-38443 GCA_009831015.1 Picea engelmannii | reverse complement strand
ACCACATGTGTGGAGGCCCCACTCCAAGTTTCTAGGCTAGATTCAAGGAGTTAGTTAGTTAGTGGGTCGTTTTTCCCCTTAGGGCAAGGTTTAGAAGGTTAAGGGAGTGAGTAAAGAGGTTGAATTAAGTTGGAAAAAGGTTGGGATGGGTTTGGGTAGGTTAGGAGGGTATAACTTGCCACTTTCCACCTTAACACTCACTCACTAACTCAAAATTACAATGTTTTATGACATTTTACTAATGTCATCTTAGCAATTAAAATTGTTGTTTTGCCCTAGACTGACTCTGAGTGGACTAAGACATAGTAAACTTAGTCCGACTGAGCTGAAACTTGGTCTATGGATGTAGGGGGTGCTATTCCATTTCTTTTGAGCACAAATACCCCTATCAAAAACCCAAAGATCCAGTTTTTACAATATTAGCTCAAAAAAATAATTAATTAATTAAATTATTAAAAATTTAATTAATTAAAAAAAACCTATCTAGACTCGACGAAATTCCGCGAAACTTTCTACACTATCTAGCATGGTCATTTACAATATTCCTAACAAAGGTTACCAAAGAATGAGACCATTAGAGCGCCTTCCACCACTTTGGAGGAAGTCATGTGGAGGGAAAAACTCGAGGGAAGTCGGCCAGGAGCTTGTCTGGTCGACAACCTGAGGATAAAAAAACCTCGATGAAAGGAACTCCCCCAATGGAAACACCCAAGGTACCTGACCTAACTATGATCCATGCAGACTTATTACATTATTAACCCACGCAGAGGTGCGGACATTTCGTTTACAAAAATTTTGTGCTGGGTTATCAGATGCCCAAGTAGAACCATAATGTCTTCAACATAGATGAATACTTCATGGCACATGAGTTGACCCCTAGCTGAATAGGCGGTCAACAGTACCCAATCTCTACTGATGCATTTGGACGATCCGTCAAAAAAAGGTATGGTGAGTTTACCAACTTTCTGGATGAAATCAATGTTATGCCCCTGTTGTTGTTGTTGTCCTCCTATTTGTGACTCTCTAGGGCAGTTCCTTAGTCTGAGTCCACAATACTCGACCAGGGTCATGTCCTGATGGAAGTCATCGCCCAATGTTGCATACTCCCTCCTGTACTCTGCAATGTCCTCTGCCTGAGTGGGCGGACTCTGTGCTATCGACTGTTGTACTGTTGTTGGGGGTGCCCTCTGGAAACTGGGGAACAATGGCCTAGGAATCCTACTCGAAGAGGTGTATGTCTGAGTAGGAGACAGAGGTCTACTGCCTACGCTCGAGTTCCCCTGTGCTGCTTGTGGGGCTTGTGTGCCCAGGGTGCCCACTATAGCCAATCTATCAGCCATCTGCGCCAAGGAATGAATCATGGCATGTTGACTGACTACCAAATTGTCGAGTACCTGCATGAAGGTTGCCTCTAGTCTCTCATATCTGTCTCCTAACATCCTCTCTGGCTCATGCTCAACCTCACACTTTGCCCTTCTCTCTGCTTCCATCTGTGCCTCTTCCTCTTCCTTTGAGCTGGGAGGAAAACGAGGAAAATCAGGTCTAGGTCTTCCATCCTTGCGTCTGTTACAAGTGACATATTTGTCACCTACAGGCTACATGCTCACAACCCCTAGGTCCTCTGTTGCGCTCATCGCCTTTAGTCACAGGCTAGCAGGACTAAAGCTTTGATACCACTATAATGTTCTTGACTTGGCTAGTCTGGGAAACTCTGCTAATGTGTGTGTATGATTAATTGTTTACAGCATATATTTTGAGTATACAGATGGTAAATGAGACCAAAGACTATAAATCGTATATTATAATATCTCCCGAGTACAATGTCAAATGCAGTTGACAATAAAATAAATCACTTAGCTAGATCAATGACAAAAGGATCTTAGCCGAAATATAATAAGCAAACTAAAATGATAATACCCGATGATAGATGACACTGTGGGATCAATGGATGATCTGCAAGCTATGGCAGCTCACGCGGTAACTGCTACAAGTTTGGAAAGTTTTCCCTGGTGGCTAGATCTCTCGGATCGGTCTGGAAATTGTCCCAAACAATGCACCCTAATTTCCCTCTCAATCCTGGTGACTGACCGGCCCCTCTGTTGGTGTGTCTGGACCCAGATGGATCCCCCTGGGGGAATGCGCCCCTCTACGACTGGAAAATTGCGCCCTAGTGATTCCACCGTCGGAATTGGCTGAGATGTATCTCAAACTGATCGCCCTGACCTACTGTGAAATGGGTCGAAAGGGTTTCCCTAGATCTGATATGATGATCGCTCGGGAACCTCGAATGTGTCCTCCCTAAGTGTCGCACTCCTAATGTCCAGAAAATGCGTCCCTAATGATTCCCCCGACGGAATCTAATGAGAAACTAGGAAAAAGATGTGTATGGCCTGCCTCTCAAATGGGTCGGAGGGGAATCTATGAACTCTCCCTGAATGGGACAAGTCGATCCACTAAACCTCCTCAGAAGTTGCGCCCTCTCCCTGAACAAGTGTGCCCCTGCTGCTGAACCCTGTAGAATTGTTGTTGAAGACTGATGGAAGACCTGTGTGATCTCCCCGGTGACTAAGGTGTGTCTCTCAACACTGAAATCAATCACTAGTGTATTCCTCCTAGAATCCACTAAGCTACCTCTCCTGAGATGTGCCTTTCTCCTCAATGACAAGTCAAAATCTGCATAATGTTGAATTAGGTCGTTGCACCTTCTCTTATAGCTGCTTGAAACCCTAATTCCCTCTTGACTTCTAATTTTAGTTCATTTGTTCTATTTTTAGCTCAAGTTGGCTTAAAAGCGCTTTTAGCCACTTTTAGCTCAATGTCACTTTTCGATTATAAAACCTTTGACTGGGATGACCTCTAGTAACCTTGTTTACCCCTTTTTGGCCCTGGCTATAGTCTAACGGGGTTGTTTAGACCATTAAGCCTCCTCTCTAGAGCTCCTATTTGGAAAGGGACATTACACTTTGTGTGGTCCAAAAGGACGTCCCTAGTAAGAGGGAGTGATGAGTTATAGTTGAGATCTAGGGCAGCAGCTTTAGCATGTGGCAGAAGCTACGGGTGGTCATTCACAGGCACGTTATGGCTACTCTAGTGATAAAGCCTGGTACGCTGAGTTACTGCTACCCCTATGATAAATCCTGGTACGTAGATGGCTACTCCAGTGATAAAGCTTGGTATGCTGAGTTACTACTACCTCGGTGATAAAGCCTAGTACGTGGATGGCTACTCCAGTGATAAAGTCTGGTACATCGAGTTACTGCTACTCTAGTGATAAAGCCCGGTATGCATATTGCTACTCTAGTGATAAAGCCTGGTACAGAGATTGCTACTCCAATGAAAAAGTTTGGTACGCAAAGTTACTGACTGTGGCACCAGTCAGCATGACCTCGCAAAAGCCCAGTAGATGCCATGCCTTCAGGGTTGGTTAGTTACTGGGCTTTTAAGCTGGTGAGCCAACTTGTGTGGTTGGAGGTGTTTCCTAACCTTGGGCTAGATGGGTAGTGTATGCGCACTACATCGCCTAATCCTCATGATTAGATGTCTGGTCATTGTGGACCAATTGTCTGGTGTGCCAACCAGAGGTTACTAGTTCATTGTGGAACTAGATGCCAGATTCTGTGTGAACTGGCGAGTGAAAGCCCCGTGATGACATAAAGCCTAGATGGATGATGAGACAGTAGATGTTGATGTGGTTACAAAACTTCTTCAATATAGATTCGTGGAAATTCAACAAGTCAATGGTCAAGTGTACAGAAGAGTAGAAGTAGTCGTGATGTTCGTGCCAGAAGAATACCTTCCTTGCTAAGAGGGAGTGTTGAAATTTGAGTAGCTTCCAAAGATATTATTATTATATTCGTATTGTATTTGACCAAGACAACCCTAAAGAATAATGTTATATTGTATTTTTTAAGTCGGCCTTATTGTGCCTTTGTAAAAGTCGTCCCTATTGTGCCTCGACAAGTCAATTGTAAATTAGAAGGGTAAAGTGGACAGGTCAGCTCTAACCTAATTCTGGGCAATCCAACTTGTATTTATAAGAGGCTTAGCGCCTCATTTGGAGACACACACAACTAGCTCTCTCATACAGTGCGCAAGTCTTAGAGAGTGACACAACTACAAAGGAGTGATGCAGCTACAAAGGAGGGGTGTCTCAGTAAAGGGTTTTGGTTATCTGGTGAAGGACTATCTTGGTCTAGTGGTGCGCTACTCTATTTTGGTTAGGGTTTCTAGTGGATCTTTTGTTTTGGTAAGATCTCTTTTAAGAGAGACATTGTACTTGTTGAAGAATCTATATTGAAGAAGCTTTGCTAGGTTTTCTCCCCCACGAGGGTTTCCCATAATAAATCTTGTGTATACTCTGGATATCTTTCTTTCAGTGATCCTTATGCATGCAGTTATTGTTTTAATATACTAAAGTTAAAGAATACTACACACACTTAACTGCTTTAGAAGAATTTTAAAACTTGTATCGTGCATGTCCAAACCTACAGGTATATCCGAGGGCTGTAGTATATGGCACACCCTTGACTAAAGCCTTTTTCTCGTTTTTTGGGTCTTGCCTAGAATATTTATTGTTTCACAAGCATTCAAGTCTAATTGATCACTGATGAAGTCTTAAATGCATGATAAACACTTGAACAATATTTGTCATTTGGAGAAATATGCTTGTGATCACTTTTGCTTGCATAAAAGAAATCCTAGCCTTTTTTCTCATCTATACTTAAATGATAGGCTTAGGATCTAGTTTAGGGATTCCCCCCTTAGGTAGGAAACCATTCATCCAAACCTAGAAGAGTGGGGTAAGGCTGTCGAAGTGACAGTGGGCAGCTTGCCTGTAGTATCCTTAGGCTTTCCCCTTGAAGAGGTCGGACTTTTCCTTTAGGGAGGATCCAAGAGATAACAAATCCTTCACAAGTTACCTCCACAAATGATTCATGAGTTAAGAGACAGAGGCTTTTATACTCTAAGGAAGATTGTAAATTGGAATGGGTCATCTATATGGTAGCAACATTGATTATCCTGGAGGGAAATTGGACTAAAAGGGAAGAGGATGCAATTATTTGGTAGAGGTACATAGACAACCTGATTTTATACACGATCCTTGGATGTAACTTCACTTACTCTTTGTTGACCGCCTATTCAACTAGGGGGTCAACTCCATGTGCCATGAAGATATGCATCATCATATGCAAATATGTCGAAGACAGTTTGGTTCTACTGGGCAATTTATGCCCCCAGCACAAATTTTGTAAACGGAATTTCCACACCCCTGCGTGGGTTAATAATGTAATAGGTCTACATGGATCATAGTTAGGTCAGGTACCTTGGGATGTTTTCATTGGGAGAGTTCTTTTCACTGAGGGTTTTTTATCCTCAGGTTATCAATTGGGCTTTTCAGCCTGGTTGATTTCCCTTGAGTTTTTCCCTCACACCTCCAATAATTCCTCCAAAGTGGTGAACAACGTTCTAATGGTCTCATCCTCTGGTAGCTTTTGTTTAGGAATGATGTAAATGACCATGCAAGACCTCATAGAAAGTTTCGCGGAATTTCGTCGAGTCTAGATAGGTTTTTTTTAATTAATTTTCCTAAGGTTGGGATTTTAATTATTTAATTAATAAATTATTTTTGAGCAATTATTGTAAAAACTAGGCCTTTGGGTTTTTGATAGGGGTATTTGTGCTCAAAAGAAATGGAAAGGCACCCCCTACACCCTTGGGCCAAGTTTCAGCTCCACTCACCCTTCCAACTCATCAATCCATGACTAAAACCCTAGGTGGTGCGCCCCTCTCATTGAAATTCTCTCATGTGGCTGGGTTGCAACACTTGGCATGCATCCAAGAGGGGTCGTTTTGCCTCTTTGGGTATAAATACAACCACTCGCCCCTTCATTTTTTCACCATTCTTTGAGCTAGTGTTACTCTACTGAAATTTCACCCCACTCTCTTGCTCTTGCCATCTTGCATTTCACTTCATTTGCTCTTGAGAGTCTTGGAGCAACTTGTTGCTGCAACACTCTCACATTGGATTAATAAAGCTTTGGAGGATTTTGAATCACCAAGAGTATTTTGGTTGCATTCTATCATATGAGGTGATATTGTGATTTTTGAGTTTATTGTGTAGTGTTGGGTAGATCTTGACTAAAGTAGTTTATTTGAGTAGATTAGCAAAGAGTATTCTTGCTGATTCATTTATGTTGGATAGCTATTTGTTTGAAGTATTTCAAATTTGTTAGTTTATCTACACATATTATCTACTTCCATGCTTCACAATTTGTCTTGAGTTTTGCTGGTTTACTTCAAAGATTTGTTGGGAAAGCCTCAAGAAGGAGTATTCCCTCAAGACCTTCTTAAACTCCTAGCTTACTTAGTCCTATATTTCTACACTCATTTCACTTATATTTCAGTTTAATAACCATCTTAAATAGGTCATATATTTTTACATTTCATTTGGAGATTTTATGTGAAAAATTTTTGCGTAAAAAACATAAATATTTCTTAACTTTGTTGTGTTGTGCAACATTTCCAGCAAGCATTTGCTTGATGGTTTTTGCAGGTTCTTACCAGAAACAAAGGGATATGCTGTAAAATTAACCCACACAACACATCAAAAGATCAACCTTTGAGTGGGTAGCAAATCTCTCTTCTCTCACCCTTTTCTAGTATTGTAGCAAGCCCCCGGAAAGTTCCCTTGAGGCTTGCATTCTATTGTTGTATTTCAGCCTTTGTAATTTATTTTCTGTAATTAGTTAGTGCCTACACCTTGGGAGAGTGATTGGCTCAGCCAACCCCCCAAAATCGTTGGGCTAGGACATAAATTTTTTAGCATTCTTTATTCCTTGCCCCACTTGTCATTAGGACAAGATTGTGTGGCTAGTTTGTTCTTATAATAGTGGTTAGTTTTTATTTACAACCCTCTTTGGCACAACATTGGTAGGCTTGCCTCCACCTTGTGCCATTGTGAGTGATTTGCTTGTTCTTTTTCAAAGCATTTCTTGATAAGTTGCCTACACCTTGGGAGAGAAACCCCCCAATATTGTATGGCTAGATTAGTGATGTGATGGTTGTTTGCTAAATGGTTATGTGATCTAAAATTTTCTAGAGGTAGACATCATTTACTCACTAGATCGTAGCTTAAGCCTTTGAGGCATAACTCATTTACTTGTTTTAAGTCTCTCACATCTTTCCATGGTACATCTCTAAATGCAACACACATGTGTGGTTGGATAATGATGTCTTAAAGTAATTTTTCATTTGGCAAGTTTCTTTGTTTCAAGCTTTCATTTTCACTTAAGTTGGCAAGCACTCTTGGGCATTTACATGGTGTTGGAACACATATTTTCTTTCAGCAAGCTTCTATCTTTACTTGGCACATTTCTCTCATGCAATAAACACATAGCTAAGTAGTGATAACCTTACATTTTGTTGTAGTTATTGGAAAGTTGTTCTTGCCTTCTCCATAGAATCTTTTTCATATATCTTGCACATGTTATGGGTTATCAATTGATGATGTGAATGTTCCCTATTTTCAGCTTCTATTTACAAGTTCATGTGTTTACATGCTACAATTTCATAATTTATAACACATTCACAGCAATCATTTTAAGTTTCGGTTTTGGGCATAATTCACTATTTTGGGGCATCTAAAACTTATCTAAAATGCTCACAACACATCTTAAGACTTAGTCCTAAGTCATAACAATATATTAGACCAACTAGGACACCTAATTCCACCATCTTCACCATCTGAAACGGGTTTGAGGAAAACAACGGAAGGTGTAGGCAGGGGACTGTCTCACGGCGCACAGGATGTGTCCTTTCCGGGAAGTACTCATACTTTAGGGCTAACCGTGAAAGCTAGGGTGGGCCTCGTTGCCTTACTATCTTGAACATCCGGCAGTTATTTGGCAATAGAAGGAGGAGCAGTAAGGTTTGACACTTAGTTAGGAGGGTAAATAAAATTTATAAAATCTTTAAGCAATTCTTAACCATTTAGTCTTCTAGGCAACTTTCTTTCAGGACATATCTTATGGTTGTTTAGAAATCTACATTGCAAGCACACATACATCTTTCATTTTTCATGCAAGTCTATGGTTTAATTTTCTAAGTGTTGAATCTCTCATGTTGTGTTGAGCATTGATCTTCCAAATCTTTTATATCTTTCAATTTATGCTCTTTGTGGTGTGATTCAAGAAGAGGTTGCGCATCCCATTTGGAGGCATCATCTTTTTGAGTCTTGAGTGCTTTAGTGGTTGCCATTGAAAAGCAGTCCAATTCTTATTGGGGCATGCTTGGCCTTATGTGAATGATCTTAACTTTGAATATCTCTTAATTCTCACACTTTGGCACTTGGTTAATCTTGTCTATTTGTATCTTGTGTATCTCTTGTATAATTGTTGTAATATCTTTCATTTATTATTGTAAGTATTTGTATCTCTTGTTGTGAAGTAGTTGTAATTTTGTGATCATTGTAATCTTTTGTAATCAACCTCCTTGAACATAGTTGACCCCTTTGCCCAACCTTTAGGCACTTAGTTGACTTAGGGAAGGGTTTGCTTGACATAAGTACTTGTGCATTTTGCATTTGTTGCCTTAGCATCATAAGTTAGTTTCCCCCTAAACCTTTAACAAATTAAAACTAACTCCTAGAACTTCAAAGTTAAATCACATCTAGTAACTAGGGTCTATCCCCCTTGGCTTCCCTAGAAGGAAGAGGTTCCAGTCAAGGTGACAGTGTGGACTGTGAACCTAGGGATTGTGCCTCCAAAGACACACTAAATGAGCTGGACTTTGCTCACGTCTGCAAGTGTGTATTAGGACGGCAACACTCTTGATTACAATTTTGTGTTATCTATAGAGGTAATTTACAGGCAAATGGATGAATCAAGAGCAATGGATTGATAGTTTTTTTGTGATGATAGAAAAATAGGAGAAGAAATCTATGGAAGATATGGGTGGCAGACTTTTAATAAAGGTTCTTTTGGAATACAGTTACAGTTTTTTATTTAAGCGGACTGTCATAATTAAAAAATTTACACGGGCCTTAGGAGCAAAACATGAATGCTCTATAGCATTTGACATATGTAATTCTATTTATATAAATAAAATTACAGGACTTTTTTCTTTGAAAAAAAAATCTCAATGTAATTTTAGCTATTTGCATTGTTACATGCAATATAAATCAACAAACTTTGCATATTTGGTGTCTATTGGTTTGGATTTGCATTGATGTACAAGAAAAATAAAAATATTAAAATTTAAATATTTTATGTATTTTTATTCGATTAAGTTATTTAACAGTTCAATAGTCAACTTCGATCTAGTTCTGAGCCAAGTTGTAATTTTGGGGCAAACTGATGCTGATCCAGTTTCAAGAATGCTAACATTGTTGCAAGATAACTGTTGATGAAGTTCCATCTTCAGACTATCAATTGGATACTAGCCTTATCAATTGTGAAATAGCACTGTGGGCCTGCAAATTTTCCCTTATTTGTTCTCTAGATATATTCAATCAAGGTTGTTTGATATGAAAAAATAACTTCTTGTTAATCACACCATGCATCATTGATCATTTTTATCAGATAAGATGAAAATGAAAAGAGATCTTAATCCTCTAAAAAGAAAACAATACCACTCTCTAATTTCAATAGGAAACTAGCCAATATGAAACAACATAATACTAACAGAAGACAAGTGCTGGAAGCTACATCCAATGCTGAATCCAAAGAACCGCAAGGAGGAGGCCAAGAAGAAGAACATGTCAGTCATGGATTCAAGCAACTAGGTAGAGAGCAATGCTTAAATGTAGATGAAAAGTTTGTCTACACTATAGTGTAGAAGGTAGTGAACCTAAGTAGCTTTCATCCCAAGGAAGAGAAGGAGATGACTAAACTCTACCATATCAAGATTTAGGTCAAGAAGACAAAGGTAGATGCTCTCATCAATTCCGGTTCAAAATCCAATCTCATAGTAGAGGATCTAGTTAGTAGTGATTACACTTGGAATAGAATTTCATGACCATCCTTGCCCATACCCATTGGGTTGGGTAAAAGTGGATGTAGAGCTCAAGGTCACCAAGCATATAAGATCAAATTTGCTACAAGTGCAAGCTACATTAATGAAGTGTAGGTAGATATAGTACCACTTGATGTGTGTGGTGTTGTACTGTTCCCAAGCCAATTTTTTCGCTTAGAACACTAACTGGCCACTGATTTACTAGTTTGTTTGTGTTTGTTTGCAGGTTGGTCTCTCAAGTTTCGGCCTTAGGGTTATATTTAGTTATTAAGCACAGATCTGAAGATAAACTGAATGCAAACACAAGCTCTAACTAGTACACAAGATATGGAACCCAAAAGAATAGATCTGACCTTTATTATTATGAAAAGCAAGAACCTGATACAAAATGGATGCAGATCTGGAATAACATTAGATGGCTCCAAGAGAGAATATATGAGCTGCTACAAAATGCTCCCGGCAATACAAAACAAGCCTCCAAAGGATGAATATATAATGAAGACCAAATACAATAAGAACCAGGGTCACGTCCAACCCCCCTGGCTGCTAGCACATCCTACTGAATAGATGAGAAGGCCAAGATTTCGACCCAGCTGAAGGAGATCTCCAAATGATGCCAAACTCCACAAAAAGATAGATCGGGGCAAGTGGAACCCCTCCCTGAAGTCTGAAGTCCAGATGCCAAGTATTACCCCTCCAAACTATTGAAACCCTAATCAAGATTGCGCCCCCCTGAATACCTGAAGTGCCCAATAATTCGGCCCTGATGAAGGAAGCCTCCAAATCCCCTGAAACTCTCTAGAAAGGTAGATCGGGTTACCACAAGCCACTGGGAGAAGTCTCAAGGTCAGATCTGAGGTGTAACCCCCTCAAACTGACAAGATCTGAATCACAGTTGCGCCCTCCTTCTCTCAAAACTGTCCCAAAGCTGTAGATAATAATTTGGCCGAAGTAACTCTCCAAAAATTCTCCCACAAGGCATTGCATGCAATACCCAAATGCTAGGATGTCACTAGACCTTGTCACAAGGCTAGATCGAACTCTTCTTAATGAAATGATGCGCCCTTGTTGGAAAATCCTCAGGGTACGGCCCTGCTGCCCTCCTGGATCGATGATGGAACCTGTGAAGATTATAGAATGGTGTGGGTGGAGTATTTCATCCTCAAGACCAAGCTTGGAACAAAGTGAGTGGAATCTTTCACCACTAAGTTGTTCTCTAGGGTTTGTAATCTCAAAACCCTCAAAACTGTGTGCTCAAGAGCTCAACAACCAATTGCAATAATATCCAAGATGAGTGAGAGGTGCGCCCTAGCCTTTCCTTTATACTTCCATTATATTTCTCTGTTGAGTTAGTTAACCCTTAGGTTCAACTCCTAACTCAACCTCCAACATTCTAATTCTTCATTGAGTTACTTTTTACCCTTTTTACCTTTTTCCAAGTCAACTTCAAAATATAACATTCAGTTAGCTGACCTTTCCACATGTTGAATGAGACTATGGTCTAGTGGGGATGACTAGACCACTAAGTCTTTCCAAACCTCTTCATCAAGAGGTGGACATTACAATCTCCCCTGCTAGAAATTGCCTGCCCACAAGCAATTCCGAACCTGTTTCCCGTATCACCTGCTCATTCGCCCACGTGGCATCTTCAATAGGAAAATCCTTCCATTTGATTAAGTATTCTCTGATGCTTCTCCTGCGGAGTTTCTTCTCCCAAATCTCTAATATTTCCTCCGGCACCAGTACCAATTGCCCCTCTTCATCTAGAGGTGGCAGCACCTCAAGTGGGGTGATGTGTTGGCCGATGGCCCTCTTCAGGCATGACACGTGGAAGACATTGTGTATCCTACTACCCTGTGGGAGCTCCAGCTCATAAGCCATGGCCCCTACCTTTTTGTTGATCCTGTAGGGCCCAAAGAACCGGGGTTGGAGCTTTTCTGCTCCACTTCTTTTGATCGAAGCCTATTTGTACGGTTGGAGCCTTAGGTAGACCAAGTCATCAACCTCAAAAGTACGCTCTACCTGGTGTTTGTCTACTTGGACCTTCTGCTGATTCTATGCCCTCTGTAGATGATCCTTCAACTCCCTGAGGATCTCGTGACTCTGCTGCACCCAATCATGTGCCATCGGTGCTCTGCTATCACCAAAAGCAATCTCTACAAAAGAGAGTGAGTCATAATTGTACAATGCCCTGAATGGAGTCATGCCTATGGACATGTGATAGGTGGTGTTATAACAGTATTCCCCCAAGTGTATCCATCTAACCCATGCCTTCTACTGCCTTGCTACATAATTCCTAAGGTAGCCTTCCACCCATTTGTTGACTATTTCGGTATGCCCGTCAGTCTGAGGATGATAACTAGTGCTAGGGGTCAGGTCCATACCAACCATCTTGAATAAATCCTGCCAAAACGTGTTCATAAATCGGCTATCCCTGTCACTCACAATGGTTTTGGGGAGACCATGTAGTCTGAAGATCTCTCTGAAGAATAATTCGGCCACCTATGCTTCACTGAAGTCTGTAGCAATGGAGAAGAAGTGTTCAAATTTAGTCAACCTGTCCACCACTACGAAGATACAATTCTTACCCTGTGCCCTTAGCAACCCTATGATGAAGTCCATGGAGATGCTCTCCCATTTGTGTTCCGGGATGGGTAGAGGTTGTAGCAGTCCTGCTGGATGAGTGTGCTCATCCTTGTTTTCCTGACAAGTAGTACACTCCTTGATGTGATTCATCACATCCTCTTTGAGGCCCTTCCATGAGAACCTTTCCCTCACTTGCCTGTATGTCTTGCCAATCCCTTGGTGCCCTACCACTGGTGAGTCATGACATGCCTGTAATATTTTGGCCTTGAAGGTCGACTCAGGAACCAAAGAAGATTCGGCCCTTGTAATAGATGATGTCATCTATGACTCTGAAGTTATCATCCTGTGTTTGCCCATCCATCACCTTACAAGCGAACTGATTTTTGGAATATTCCATCAAGAGGTGGTCCTTCCAGTCAACTGATACATCTGTCATGGCATAAACCGATGGCCTCCTGGATAATGCATCTGCAACTACTTTGTTCTTCCCTTTGACAAACTCAATGTCAAAGTCATAGGCATGTATCTTGCTAACCCACTTCTATTGCCTCTCATTTAAGTCCTTTTGTTCCAAGAAGTACTTAAGGCTGTTGTGATCTGATTTCACCACAAATCTAGCACCTACCAAATATTGCCTGAATTTGGCCAAAGCGTGCATGATAGCCAGCATCTCTTTGTTGTAGATGGTGTAAAGTAATTCAGAACCCCTCAACTTCCAGTTCTCATAGGCAAGAGGGTGCCTATTCTACATCAGTACGGCCCCAATGCCTTCTTCAGAGGCATCACACTCCAATGTGAAGGGTTGGTCGAAATCTAGTAATGCTAACACGGGGCAAGTGCTCATTACTTTCTTCATTCTGTCAAACGTGGCTTGGGCCTCTTCACTCCATCTAAAGGCCCCTTTCTTCGTTAGATCTGTCAAAGGTGCACAAAGTTGGGAGAATCCTTTGTCGAATCTCTTGTAATAGCTGCAAATACCCAAAAATCCCCTCAGCTTTGTAAGAGTTTTAGGTGTGGGCCACTCAACTATGGCTTGAATCTTCTCCTGATGTACCTATACCCCTTTGACTCCAATAATGTGTCCCAAGTAGAGGACCTCTGTCATTCCAAATTCACATTTGGACTCCTTGGCATACAAGGATTGGTCCTCCATGATAGTCAAAATCTGTTCCACATGCCGCAAGTGTTCCTCCCGCGTCTTGCTATAAATTACCAAGTCATCAAAGAATACAAGAAGATGCTTCCTCAACTGTTTGTTGAAGACATGGTTCATACATGACTGGAATGTGGTTGGGGCATTGGTTAAAACAAATGGCATCACTAAGAACTCGTAGTGACACCTGAAAGCAGTTTTTGGGATATCCTCCTCCCTCATTTTGATTTGATGTAATCGGAGCGCAAGTCAATCATGGTGAAATAAATAGCCCCATGCAGCTCGTCCAATAGCTCATCAATCCTCGGAATGGGATACTGGTTTTTTATTGTCTTCTTGTTTAGTGCCCTAAAGTCAATGCACATGTGCATGGTTCCATCCTTCTTCTTGACCAGTACCACTGAAGAGGCAAAAGGGTTGGAACTTGGTCTAATGCGCCCCATATCTAAGAGCTCTTTGATTGCCTTCTCTATTTTGTCCTTATACTTCTTTGGGTGTCTGTAAGGCGTGGTGATGACTGGCTTTGCTCCTTCCTCCAACTCAATGATATGCTCAAATCCCCTGTTTGGTGGCACACCTGGTGGAATAGGTCCAAACACCTTACTGTGTTTGTCAATGATCCTCTGAATCTCTGGTGCGTAGTGAATCTTCCCCTTTTTGTCCATACGTGCCGAAATCTTGCACTCTGCAGCATACACGATCTCGTCTCTCCTGAAAATGGCCTCCATCCGCTTTGCTGTGACTACCTTGGTTGTGTTGCCTGTCATGCCTCGAAGGACTACCTTTCTTCCACTCTCCTCTGTGAAAGACATTTCCATGGTCTTGTAGTTGGTGGTGATAGGCCCCAATGTACTGAGCCATTGTACTCCCAGGATTATATTTGTGTCAGGGAAGTCCATCACATAAACATCATGTACCAAATCATGCCTACCCAGTGTAAGCTTCATCCCTGGAATGTACCTGTCACATGGCATGGTGCGTCCTCCTGCTACCTCCACCTTGAATCCTTCAAACTCAACTGTGGGTATATGCTTCCTCTATAGCAATGTTGAGTCAATAAAGTGGTGAGATGCACCCCCATCAATGTGCACTGGCACCCTTTGCCCTTGTAACACTCCTCTCATCCTGAAGGTGTTGTACTTGAGTACCCCACTGATGGATGCCAATGTAGCTATCTCCTCTGCTGCACTGTTGTGACCTATGCCCTCCTCTGCAGGTTTGATGGTGTCTGCCTCCATGTTCTGGATGTGGCCAAAATCATCATCCTCTTCATTATCTGATGTCACTTCTATGCAATGAACTTGGCCACGGCCCATATATTTGTGGGATGGGTTCCATGGCTCTTTGCATGTGTAGCATAGTTGTTTCCTTCTCAGATCCCTTCTAGTATTCTCATCCATCCTACCTCTACCCCTGTCAAACCCCCTTGGGTCTCTTCCTCCTAGGTTCATTGGAGGTCTTTGGTCTCTACCTCCGGTGTTAAGAGGTGGTC
>ML825219.1:62069-75573 GCA_009831015.1 Picea engelmannii | reverse complement strand
GGATACCTTTGTTTGTATGCATGGATGGTTATATCCTATAATTGTACTAAAAAATGGTCATGCATGTTAACAAATTGAATTATTGTAATTACTATAAGTATGCGTGCTTGAAATAATCATGAAGTTGCACATGTGATTGTACAGATATATTATGGCATGTGATTCTTCATCTAGGATGAAGAAGAGAGAGTGATTTATCCATTTTCGGAACAAAGAGAAGGGCCAAGAAGGTCCAAAAACACCTTAATAGTGGTTTAGTAAAAATCCTTGTGTAAACTTGACAAGGATAAACAATCGTCGATCTGGGGGAACGTATCAATCTAGACCATCCAGAACATGGACTAGTCCAGTTGGTGAAAATCATTTTGTAAATGATGAATTGATCGAGAAACATCATATTGACCGGTTGAGAGATCTCAATTGTCAAATTCATAACCAAGCTCAAGAGGGGGTTCACGCTAGTGTATCGACGTATCGACCCTTGGGATATCAAAATCTTATGTGTGAAAGACCTCGTCAAAACATATGTTGCCCAGTACTGTTAGAACCCTAAATTGCACTATCCATGCTTACCTGGCATCAGGCCAACTCATTGCCCTTCAGTGCCAAAGCCATGCTGAACAGACTCTTCAAAAACCTCCTAAATTAAGTAACCCGCGCCCTAACCTATCACTGGGCACGTTGGAACGCTGGCAGGCCTTCTGCAGCATGTGTTGGAACGCTGGCTGGCCCACTACAGCCCGCATTTACCTAACAAAGCAAAAAATCAGGAAAGTTTCCGCCGGGACGAGAAGCTTTTTGTCAGTTAACTGGAACTCCCATCCATGCATGGCTGAGAGTTCGCCTAAAACCCTAGCTCCTTCTAGCCTATAAAAGGAGGGGTAGGGGTACTATTCAAAGGAGGAAAAATCATAGCAAAGAAACTCTGCCAAATTGCCGAATCCGTTTTGTCCCAACCCTTTAGCCTTTCCTCAAGCTTTAGGAGAATTCAAGAAAAGCAGTTGGAGGACAAAGAAGAGGAGGATCCCAGGATCAGGATCGAGGAATGGTGGCCAGTCTCTATAATCATTGTAAGTTGGTTCATATTGAGATTAATGAAAAAGATACTTTTCCCGTCCCAAATACATGAGTCTTATCTCCGTTATTTGATTTGTGTTTAATCTTTAACCCTCTAGTAGATCAATAGCATGCATGCGTAGTTTTGTCTTGATTGCAGGATCACTTTTTGGAAGGAGCAGCAGCAGCAAGGTGATAAGGACTCAACGGAGGATCTACTTCAACCAACGATAAAAAGGTTAGTTGATTCTTCCCATGTTTGCATGTGAAAAAGGGTTTTAGGTTTGGGTAGGAGGTTAAAACTTATTTCTTAAGGGTCATGATCTGCATGCAAGTTTAAGCCCTAGCTTGTTAGTCCGTAGGGTAGAATAACCCCACAACAGAATTGGCAACTCCACCGGGGATATTTTACTCTTAGGGTTTCCGGATTTGGTTAAAGATCTTTTGGGTAGTTCAAAGAAGTTCAGTCTCTGTTTCTTTGTTTATTTTTGTTGTCTGTAAGGTCAATGCTAGCAGGGATCCTGGTTATCAATACCAGTTTTCCTTGACTGACGCTTGACATTTACTCTCGGGACACACAGAGGTACACGCGGCCTGCATAAGGCCTGCACGCGTGTGACCCGCGCCCTAACCTTCTACAGCCCGCGTTTGAACGCTTGTTGTAGTGGTTTCAGTAGCGTGTAGAGCCCAAGAAAATTAAGAGGCAGTCCCCTCTGCCCTGTCAGAAGTTTACCTTCTCAGGGGGCTTTCTGGATCCTGTCTGGGTTCTGGTGGTTTACTGTTTTGCTTTAAGTCTACCTTTTTGTGTTGGTTGTTCTTTGTATTTGTTTTTTTTTTTTGAAAATTTTCTTTTTCTGTTGAAGTCATAGCATCCAAACCTTTCAGAGACCCTGGTTGTCAATACCAGAGTCCTTTTTCAGGTTTAGGCTGCCTGTGTGTTGTTGTATCTCAGTTTTTAAACTAACCCGCGGCCTGCTTAGGTTTAGCCCGCGGGTACCCGCGCGCTGTTGTAGCTCAGCACACGTTTACACGCATGCTGTCTTGGTGACAGTCGCGGGCTTGATTGGCATCTTTTCTGCTTGGGTGGGGCAGTCATCCCCTCCTGTGGTGAGAAGAGCTCCTCTCAGGGGTCTAGAGTCTGGGGCTGCACAGTCAGTAGGTTAGGGCAGTTCACCCTTAGCTTGTGCAGGTTATTTGATTTTTTGATAGAAAAGACAAAAGAGAAAAAATATTTGTTTTATGATTTTTAGGCAAGTGTTAGAATCGGTGCTGTCTTGATTGCTTTTTCGCATTTTTTGTGCCCTGATTCTATTTGCGATCTGCGCTTTAAGCCAGAGTTTTCTTTTCATTCTCTTGGTTTTGATCTTGTCATCATTTTTCCTTGTTGCGTTATTTTGCGATAAAATAAAATAAAAAAAATGTGTGTCATTTTCTTCTTGATTTGAGGATTGTGTTGTTGCATCAGTAGCTAGGAAACAAGTCTGTTTTGCATAAGTTTTTGCAGTGCATGTCAAGTATAAGTAGCTCGCAGATCTGAGTGAAAATCCTTCATATTTACTGCATAAAAACTTAGTAATTTCGAAAAGAAAAAGAAGTCTTTCTTGTTGAAAAGTTGTTGGTTTTGCATTTTATCAAAAGTTTTTGTTTCCAAGCATTTATTGTTCATTTTTCTTTGAGTCTTTTTACACACCATCAGTTTCACTTTCGCATCTTGTGACTTTAAAAAATCCCATTAAAAGTAATGCTAAATAAAATCAAGTAGACTTTTCTGTTTGTAGGGTGCATACACTAGCTCAGGAATAGGGCCTTGGAATAGGTTGGAGAGTAAATTCTCCAAGGCCACCCAAACCAAACATTGGAGTGTGTCAATAGGGAGTGTAGAAGTCTAGTTACAGAAAGTTATTCAGGACCCCCCTCTAACACAGGGGCTAAACACGAGGTCGCGTAAGGAAAGGTAGCGGAGATAACCCCTCCAATGTTGGACCGAGCGTTGTGGAGAACACATATTGAGGATTTGTTAAGGGATTTCGTCGTTTGCATTTTCCACGGAGCTTCGTGGGTCTCGAATCCGTTCGAGGTCCTCAGTTGTCTTCCGGACCATTTTCTCTTGATACCCTTGACAGGTTTCGGGCTTGATACCCTGCTCATTGTGGTCTACCCGACTGCCGACTGTACCCGCCTAATAGCTGTTCACGTGCTAGCAAACTAGTTGCCAATCTTTTCTAGGGACATACACGGGTGACTGCGGGGGTATACCGCGGTACCTAGGACAGACATTGGGCCACACTTTGCAGAGTATACCCGGAGGGTGCTTCCGTATTTGAGTTGCACTTGCACCGGTAAGTTGCTCTAGTGTTGGTTGTTGTAACTGTTCTTCCAACTAGTTTAGTGCTTGCTTGATTTATCTTCTAGGGGATTTCTTTTAGTGTGTGTTGTTGTTTGTTCGTGTAGAATACCTTAGTGTGTCGTGAATCTTCTCACACAGTGGAGGATTCAGAGCTCCGTCGGTCACGAAGGCTTCTGGGCCTGCCGCCGGTGATACTGGAGCCACCTCCGCCACCCTTGAGGCGGAAGTTAGACCAACGAGGGTCTTTCGAAGCAACCGGGTCTCAAACCATTGAGCCCGAACAACTCCCGGAGGAATCAGCCGCCAATCTTGGATCGATTGAAACCTCAAACGCTGATACTTGACCGGACATTATTGTGCCAATTCAATTTTACGAATGCCTATCAGCGCCTAACCCAGTCATGGAACAAATCACTTCCTCTGGGAATTCTTCCATTCCTATCACTGTTACTACCACAGGAGAAGCTTCTCCTAACTTGCCTTTGTCGACGATCCGGGCCACCATGGTCTCGGCCGCAACTACGTCGCACAGTGGCCTGACGCCATCTATCGCAGTGGCCACACCTCCTTACACACCTAGTGCGACAGGCCCTCCGTTCTCATACGGTATGCCTAGTTCAGGTACCAGTCCTGCACTCACTTCTTCCACGTTACAGACTTTGGGTCTAGGGGCAGGGAGCTCTAACGCTCCTCTGCAAGGTCAACTTGGGGGCATTCCTGTCCCTTTCAATGCTTTTCCTTACGCCGGGGGTCATATTCCTCCTTCGTCCCCTTCACTTAGTGGATTGCATCAGCAGTCCGTCGGGCAGCCTGCACACACGAGTCCACTTGGAGCCGGGAGTCAAGGAACACCTGCGCAAACTCAACCGGTAGGTTCATCGCCGTTCGTTTGGAACAGGACGTTTGGTAATAACACTTTCGCATTTGTTGCTTTCCCATCAAGGGGCACACCTATTTTTGGACAGTCTACGCCGGCACAGGGTACTATTCCTGCGCTGGGGGCACATATACCAGGACCTTGGAACTCAGGACAAGGATCCGTTCCTTCATCTGGAATGTCGTTCTGGGGCAATTCTTTCCACAACCAATGGAACCCCGGACAAGCCTCTATGCCTCTCCCCACAGGACCGGCATGGGGGAATCCTTCCCAAAGTCCGTCAAATACGATGAACGCCCAACATCCTATGTCCTTCATGGGGAATCAGCAAATGATGTCTCCTCAAATGCAAAACCCTTACGCTGGTCAAGGCCACGGTTTCTACCAAAACCCTGGCCAGCAACCAAACTTTTCCTAGCAACCTGGTGCCAGTCAAACCCCAGGACCCTTTTATCCTGGCTATCAGCAACAACCTAAACTCCCTTTCTTGGCAATGTTACACCTGCCAGATTTAACACGGTTGTTGAATGATCCTATCTGTCACGATCCACGTTGGCCTCCTATGCCGACGAAGTTGCCTTCGGACATCCCAAAGTTCGAGGCCAAGCCTAATGAAGATCCAGGTGATCACGTGACCACTTTCCACTTATGGTGTTCATCTAACTCACTGAAAGATGACTCCGTCCAGTTGCGATTGTTTCAATGCACTCTTATTGGGAGTACCGCGAAATGGTACATAGAGCTTGATGATTCACGATATTCCTTTTTTGGCGAATTGGCGATGGCTTTCCTTAACCATTTTCAGTTACCTGTGAGATACGACGCTGGCACAGAGTTGCTAGCCAATTTCTCGCAGATGTCAGCAGACCATATCTCGGATCATATTCAAGAGTGGCGACACCGAAAGAGTCTTATCAAGGTACCTGTCCCACCAGCATTCTTGCTTGAGTGGTTCCTTAAGTCTTTAGTTCCGCAGTTATCCAAAGACGTCGCAACTTCAGGGGTTTTCTTCGAGGAAGATGCCATCATGAGGGCTCAACAGTTTGAGCTGATCTACTCTCAGTCTGGTCTATTGTACACCATCCTGCCGGATGCAGCATGATCGATTCTGGACAAAACCAGACAGAGAGTCGGACCACATGCTGACGGTATTGTTGGTTCGGCACAAACCAAGCCCGCTGAGCAATTGACTAAACAATTGCAGCAGTTATCTATACAAAACTCAGCGGCCAACCAAACTCCTGCTTTGGCTGCTCCTCCTACTCAAACGTCGGAAGTACACTCCGTACAGACGACTAACCCAAAGGCTAACCAGCAGTCTGAAGGAAAGAAAAAACAACGCAAGAAGAGTAAGGGGGATAAGAAACAAAATGATAATGCTGGCAAGGGCACTACGGAAAAGAGGAAGGCGAGGTATCCGTGCAACCTATGTGCGGAAGACCACCCAACCCATCTATGCCCTCGACTTGCAGAGGTCCAGAAATTTGTCACGCAGCAACAGCAAGTCGTGTTGACTAATCCCTTTCAGCATGGGAAAAATTTAACTCAAGCCTCTGCCAGTACCGAGGGAGGCAGCCACGAAAACTGCCCTCCCCCAAACAGTTCATCTTCCGCGAACGTATATATGGTGAAAAGTGATGCTTTCATTACGACTAGAGCTCGCGATTATAGCAAACCAAGCACCTCTGAGAAGGGTAAAGAAGCCGAGATCCCATCTCTTCCTCTACAGATCGAGAAGACGTTGGTTGAAACAATGATGCGCATCCCAAAAGGTGCGTTTAAATGAGCTTCTCATAATCCAAACGCAAGGGCCGCCCAGAACTACTCTGTGGTGGAAGATTTATCACAAACCCCTTGTGCTATGTCCGCTTTGGAAGTCCTCCAAAGTTTCCCTGCTTAGAGGAAAGCCTTGTTGACTGCTTTAGGCTCTACTGAGACTGGTAACCTGGGAACTATCATGTTAGATACGACTGACTTGAAACCTCGTTTGCCTTACCACGTCGCGTTTTAGATAGTAGTGGCTCACCCCACGAAAAATTTTACACGAAATATCTTCCGCACAGTGGTAGACGAGGGCGCTTCGACTTGCATTATGTCATTAGCATGTTGGAAAGCCATCGGTCAACCTGAGTTGTCTCCATCAACGACTCTCCTTACTGCGTTCGATGGTCGTTCTTTCCGACTGCATGGCATCATTCCTTCTTTCCCTGTGCAGTTAGGAGGAAAGACCGTGTGTGTCAAAGTAAAGGTAGTTGATGCCCCCATCGACTACAATCTATTGTTAGGTCGTAGTTGGACTTATGCAATGCAAGCGGTGGTCGCTACAGTTTTCCATTTCTTATTGACCTGTTATCCTTCTCTCGACCTAACCCAGCTTTGGGGGCATCCACGGTTCCCATGGTTGATAATCCTCAAGCCGGTGTCGTTAACATAGGAGTTGGTTTGTGCCCATCTTTGATGGGTACTTTCGATTACCCACCTCCTCATAGTGATGTCAAGTTTATATCGACTCACCACAAGGCTGAGATTTTTCATGTTTCGTCATTCCGCACGACTTACTTTCAGGATCCGTGGATTCTTCCTTCCCCATCAGACACAATGGATGCGACGGGGCATGCGGGCATGTCTACACCCTTGTCGGTCGCTGAATTAGCGTACTCCTTGGTTCAGCAAACTTCAGCTACTCCTGATCCGATTCCCGCACAAGAGTTGGATCCTTTACTTGAGCCTATCTGGGCTCAGGATTCTCTTGTCAACATCGATTCGTTAGACTTAGTCTTGCCTTCTGACGAAGCCATAATCGAAGCAATGACTGGTCCGGACAAACCCTGGGAATATCTTCATCACAGATCATACTTCCTCCCGACGTTACACCGAATCGAGGCAGGAGAATTCACCATCACCATGATGGGAGATCAACCTTGTCCCATTAACCTCTTAGCTACACAGGATATTTATGTTGAGGGCAATATGGTGACTATCGCTACCACGATACCTATCAATATCTCCCGAAACCCCGGCATCGTGGAGAATGTCTTCGTCGGAGAGGATTTCTCCCCCGAAGAGATTCAGATTTACACGGATCTTTTTAAAGAATTCCACGATGTTTTTGCTTGGTCTTACGAGGAAATGCCAGGCATCGATCCAAAAATAGTTGAACACGAAATCACTACGTATCCAGACGCTAAGCCTGTTCGACAAAAAATTCGTCCAGTTAATCCTAGGAAGGCAGCAGCTATCAAGGCTGAAGTTGAGAAATTGCTTAAGGCAGGGTTCATATACCCTATTCACTTGACTCAATGGGTGTCAAACCCCATGCCAGTCGATAAAAAACAAGGCACGATTCGTGTCTGTACCGATTTCCGTTATTTGAACAAGGCTTGTCCAAAAGATAATTATCCAACCCCATTCATTGACCAGATCATTGATGAGTGTGCCGGTTGTGTAGCCTTTTCATTCATGGATGGTTTCTCGGGCTATAACCAAATCCAAATCAAACCTGAGGACCAACACAAAACGGCATTCATTTGTCCATGGGGTACATTCGCCTATCGAAAAATGCCTTTTGGGCTCAAGAACGCTGGAGCCACTTTCCAGCGGGCCATGTCTTTTGCGTTTCATGACCTCAAACATATAGTCGAGGCATATCTAGATGATTTAGCATCACGCTCTCGCAAGCGGAAGGATCATCCTACGCACCTCCGACTAATCTTTGAACGTTGTCGCTACTTCTGGATTCACTTGAATCCCAACAAGTGCAGCTTTTGCGTCACGTCAGGACGTTTGTTAGGTTTCATCGTTTCAACCATGGGGATCATGGTTGATCCTCTTAAGGTGGAGGCAATAGTCTAGTTTCCCCCCCCACGCACAATTTTACAACTTCAAAGTCTTCAAGGCAAGGCGAACTTCTTACGACGCTTCATCGCCAACTATGCCGAAATCACCAAGGGTTTCATGCATTTACTGAAGAAAGACATTCCTTTTCTCTGGGACGAAGCCACACAACGCTCTTTCGACGCATTGAAACACGCCCTTACAACCGCACCTCTGCTACAGCCACCGAATTATAACAAGGATTTCCTATTATATATGGCTGCCGCAGAGTCAACCATAGGCATGGTTTTAGTTCAGGAAGATAATTCATTTTCTGAATACATGATCTATTACCTAAGCCGAGGCCTCGTAGGACCGGAACTTAATTATACCCATCTCGAAAAAGTTGCGTTGGCAGCAGTCCATGCTGTCCAATGGTTCTGTCACTATGTTTTGTTTCGTAAGACCACCGTCGTTGCCGTCATGAATCCATTTCAGTACATTTTGACACGACGAGTTATCGGCGGAAAAATCAGTAGATGGATGGTCATCCTCCAAGAGTTTGACTTGGATTTTGTTTCAGCGAAGTCCAAAAAGTCACTGGTCTTCGCAGAACTTATTTCAGAACTTTCGGTTGAGTCAGGTGACGTTGTGCCTGAGGAATCGCCTATCCGAGGTGATATGTTTTTGATTGAATCATCTGATCCCTGGTACAGAGATATATTGATCTATCTCCAGAATTTGAAGTGTCCTACCTCTGCTTCTCGTGATGAGCGTCGGCGGATACGCCATCAGGCCAAGAACTATCTTATACTCAATGATACTTTGTATCGGAGAGGTATAGATTCTATCTTGCGTCGATGCCTCACTCATGAGGAGGCCGTCATAGTGCTCAACGATTGTCATACAGGAGCTTGTGGCGGTCATTTATCCGGGTTGGCGAGAGCCCAAAAGATTTTACGAGCAGGTTACTTTTGGCCCACGCTTATAAAAGATTGTATCGAGTCGGTCAAGAAGTGCCATACGTGCCAAATCTTCTCGCGGAAGATGAGGGTACATCCAGCTCCCATGTTTCCTGTTATCGCCGTCGGTCCCTTCACCAAGTGGGGGATTGATTACACTACTTGCAACCCCCCGTCATCCAGGGGGCATCGCTATATCATTGTGGTTGTCGACTACTTCACGAAGTGGGTCGAAGCTATGCCGACGTTCAAATATGATGGAGAGACTGCAACTCTCTTCTTATTTAACCAGGTTATAGCATGTTTCGAAGTCCCGAGAGAGATTGTCACTGACCATGGTAGTCACTTTCAGAATCAAATGATGTCCGAGTTAATATCAAAGCTTGGGTTACGACAAGAACATTCCTCACCTTACTATCCCCAAGCCAATGGGCAGGTGGAAGCTGTTAATAAAACTCTTAAGACAATGCTACAGCGAACCATCAACTCAGCCAAATCTAATTGGCATTTGATGTTATACTCGGCATTATGGGCTTACCGAACATCAGTTAAGACTGCAACCGGTTTCTCACCTTTCCAACTCATTTACGGGTTGGAGGCAGTCTTTCCCATCGAATGTCAAATTCCATCTCTAAAATTGGCAGTACAGTTATTTCCAGACACTTCTCCACTAGAAGAACGGTTAGTACACCTTGAGCAACTTGATGAGAAGTGTCGCGATGCGGCCCTGGCCAATGAGGCTCATAAGAATAGGGTCAAGTGTCAATATGATAGGTTCGTTCGTCCTCGGGTTTTCTCTGAGGGTGACCTTGTCCTAGTTTACGACCAAGATAAGGACCCCCTGGGGGCAGGAAAGTTTAAACCCATGTGGTTCGGACCCTTCATTGTTAAGGAGGTGTTAAAGAAGGACGCTTATCGTCTGGTCGATTTTGAAGGGAATGCTTTGGCGGAGCCTAGAAATGGGCTCTACCTCAAGAAGTGTTACTCATAGCCTCGTCACAGTGGGTAACTTTTTGTAACATATGTATAGTCTTTGTGCTATTACTTTCTTTCATTTCTTTTGAAAAAACATGTCATGGACGTGTCATTAATGTTATCTTTCGTCACTATGGCAGATGTCAAGTGAGTCCGAGGTGTTCATTGGGTATGCGGATGGTGCTAGTCGACACACGCGGAGGCTTGCCTTCGCAGCTTGGGTAATCTTTACACCACAGGGTCAGTTGTTATCTTTCGGGGGAATATGCTTAGGTGACACCACAAACAATGTTGCTGAGTATAGCGCAGTTATCGAGTTGCTTCGTGACGCTTTGTCATTGGGTATCTCTCGTCTCCGGGTCTATCTAGATGCTCAACTGGTTGTGTCGCAGCTAAACAGAATATATCGTGTGCACGATCCTACTTTACACCGACGATTCCTTAGGGTACGTCTCTTGGAACGCAACTTTGATTATATCACATATTTTCATGTTCCTAGGAGTCTAAATCAAATCACAGATACTCTAGCTAATCACATTTTAGATTGGCATCTTGCTCACACATAAAAAAGATCATGATCAAACACATGTAAATACATTTTTGCGCAAGTAATCCATAAAGACACAGAAAAGAAATAAAAACCATATATATACATCATAAAATCCTCAGAGTACATAGATGGGCGCAAGCGCCTCAAAAAGTGGGAGCCATAATGAGTCACCAGGGCTTATGCCCTCAAAAAATATATACAATAAGGTGCTCATGGAACATAATAAGTTTACGAGTCGGCTCAAGGCCTGTGGGCCCTGTTATAGTCATATACAGCCCGACCCAAACGCCTAAATAATCGGACCCATGTCCGAGGTAACCCCACCATATGAGTCTGCATGGAGGGTGGCAAGTCCTCTATCTCGATCATGGGAACTGTGCGGGTGAGCTCAGTGAAGTTCCGCTCAATCCGCCCCAGAGCCCTCTCAGCCTCTCCTACTGGGCGATTCCCTGCTACTGCTACTCCCCTAAAGGCGGCAGCTACGGCCTCTGGCCGTGGGCGGCGCCTGTTCCGCGCAAAATCGGCAGGCCGCACAGGTCCCACATCTGCAAGAAACACAAATTTCACCCATCAGAAACTCTGTTATCCAAAAACATGATATATATCAAAAAAGACATAAAAATTACATATGCAAACAAAAAAACTGTACAGGTGGAGACTTACCCATCTCCCCTCGCTCCTCACCAGGTGGCACTGGTATAGCTGGATCTCTGGAAAAGTCGATCCCCGCGTATGGGTAGTCCTCGATGGCGGAGATCTGCCACGACAGCCAAGCAAATAAGTCGTCGTTGAAGGCCTCTACGGTCCTTCCACCACCCTGTCGCGGCAGTAATGCTGCCCATCTGCATACTGCAGGGAAAGTCGCCAGATGTCCTCATACTGTCATCCGAGGACTGAAGCATGGAACTCTCTCAAAGAAAAATGAACACAGGATAGTCCCATACCCGAAGTTCCTGTGTGTCCGCTGTCTACAAGCTGTCAGCTGATCTTTCATGCTCTCTAACAGTGTGGTACTCCAATCATATATTTGTGCATTCATGCACTGAACTGCACAGTTCATCTGTGCGCGCGACGCCTGATGTACGGCGGCGTAGCCGGTAATTCGCCCAATGAGCGATAAGATAGTCTGTAGATTAAGGCTGGTGATACTGCTAACCGGTACCGAAGAGGTCGCCTGGTTGGTCCCAGCCACGCAATATTCTGCTATCAATTCCGAGACTTTGCTCGGCCCCGTAGGAAAGGTCTGAAAGTTAACGGGTTCCCCTCTCCTCGAGAGGCCTGTCAAAAAATAGATATCCTCTGTGGTGGGCACCAAGGATTGCCCCTCTATCATGAATGCCTCTACATCAGGGTGCCAATAGTCAACCAGGGCATTCAGCAGCCTTGGTTGAGCATGCATAAACGGACACAGAA
This sequence comes from Picea engelmannii, assembly GCA_009831015.1. Lineage (NCBI taxonomy): Eukaryota > Viridiplantae > Streptophyta > Pinopsida > Pinales > Pinaceae > Picea > Picea engelmannii. The sequence continues at coordinate 63,580 of ML825219.1, read as the reverse complement.
AAAATTTCACCAAGCCACACTACGTCAGCACGGCCATCACATTCGGATCTGCAGTCGTTGCCTCATTAGCAGCCTCATGCTCCCTCTCTCTCCAATGAACATACATCCTGCAAAAATCACAAGTCAAAAGGGGAGTTAGATCTTGCCAAGCCAATTTTTTCAATCACGCGGGGGTAGCCCACGGGCTGTCGAGGCGACAGTCGCGGGTACCCGCACGCAGCTTAAGCCCTGTGCGCGGGTACCCGTGGGCTGTCCCTGGACAGCCCGCGTTTGGCTAGGGCCGGCCTCTTAAAGGTCGACGACCACCCCCAAAAGCAACCCAAAAACAATAAAGGAAGGATTGAAATGCAAGATGGGGGAGTTTGTACTTACTTGGTCCAAGCAGAAGTTCGTTTGGTCCACTGTAGCTCCCAGAATCGTGATATCTGGCAAGGGGGGTCTTTTGGCTCCAGAGTCAATTTCCAAATCAGCAATGGTGATAATGAGCTGCCAGCTTCTATTTATAGACTTTTGGCCTCTTTTTGTCACCCTTTTGGCCCCTTTTATCAGTTTCTTTATACCAAAAACCATTTTGAGTGGTTCCGGAGTTATATGGAAGGGATTTGATCAGGTATTGGGACACTTTTCATTGAGTTTCAGAAAAATAAACAAAATATACATAAGGACGGTCCATAAAAAAAATTTCAAAAATCAACCTGAGCATATAGGGTAGGATTTCATCCCCACTGTTGCATCTCATTGCCTTTTTTTTTTACGATATAGGATCGATCCCATCCGGTTGTGCCACGGAACCATCATATCTGCTCTAGAAGTGTCGCAACTGGGTGGTAGAGCTTGCCAAAACATGGATGCCCTAGGTAGTTCCTGGTTGCATTATGGTGTCCATGCCGTTTCTGACAACATAGTAGGCTCGGGAGTCCGCATAGTCTTTCCTGAATAAGAGTTTGAGCCTCATTTGCATGGGTCTTTTTCACTCTTTGTCTCACCCTCCGGACTCCCAAAACATAATGGGTCTCATTTTAAGCCCTTTTCAGACCCTCTAAATATGAAAAGATTGTTGAGCGATCTTGTGACCCTTCACGCTCGTTAAACTGAAATTTGAAGTCACGTCTGTCCGACGGTAGTTTACCCCTTTTTCGGTCCGGACGGTCAACTGTACGAACAAAGGCATACTCTATCGAATTTCGATTCTTTAGAAGAGTATCCTCAGGTATAATTTTATTCCTTTTTCGGGCCTGAGGGACTAAATTTAAGAAAAAGAAACCTCCCCGGAGTCCATAGTTAAGCTCTTTTCAGACTCCCTAAAATTGAAAAGATTGCCGAGTGACCTTATTCTTTCACACTCGTTAAAACGGTCCAGAAGAATACTCCTGACGGAGTCCATAGTTAAGCTTTTTTCAGACTCCTTAAAATTGAAAAAATAGCCGAGTGATCTTGTCCTTGTCACACTCGTTAAAATGGTTTTGAATTGACGTCTAGTCGGTGCTAGTTTACCCCTTTTTCGAACCAAC
>ML825219.1:16669-32223 GCA_009831015.1 Picea engelmannii | reverse complement strand
GCAAAAGGGGATTTGGTCCTATTACAATAACCGACATGATCAATTCACAATGGGGATTGATCCTATGAATAATATATCAATAATAATAAGAATACACTATGCAATTACATTATTTCAACACTCCACCTTAACAAGAAGGGTATTCTTCAGCAGCATCATGCGAGAGAGAGAGGACAACATCATCAACAACATCAAGTGGGTGAGAGGAAAACATCATCAATATCATCTTGGAACATTGACTGGCGTATCTATAAATCATCGGAAGTTTTCTTCATCGGTAGCATCGTCATTCTCAAAGGAATTCCATCATCATCTGCATCAATATGTATTAGAATAAAAAATGATACATCATCATCATCACAGCACAAGGATGGATCATCATAATACAAGACTGGCTTTACGTCATAGTTGTCAAGCTGGAAGCTCAGTACTTGTCTCATCTCAATGTCTTGCTTTACGTCATAGCACTTAGGCTGGAAGCAAGATACTAGACTGGCTTTACGTCACAGCTATCAATCTAGAAGCTCAGTACTTGTCTCATCTCATCGTCTTGCTTTACGTCACAGCACTCAAGCTGGAAGCAAGATACTAGATTGGATTTATGTCACAGCTATCAAGTTGGAAGCACAGTACTAGTCTCACCTCATAATCTTTCTTTACGTCACAGCACTCAATATGGAAGTAAGATACTCATCCTGCTTTACGTCACAACCATCCAGTCGGAAGCGGGATACTAGACTGGATTTACGTCGCAGTCGTACAGTCGGAAGCTCAGTGCTAGTCTCATCATATCATCTTGCTTTACATCACAACCATCAGGTCGGAAGCAAGGAACATCTCATCTTGCTTTATGTCTGACAATTAGGTCAGCAGCAAGGAACATCTCATATTTCTTTACATCTGACAACTAGATCAGAAGAAAGGAACATCTCATCTTGCTTTACATTTGACAACTAGGTCAGAAGCAAGGAACATATCATCTTGCTTTACGTCTGACAACTAGTTTAGAAGAAAGGAACATCCCATCTTGCTTTATGTCTGACAACTAGGTCAGAAGCAAGGAACATCTCATCTTTCTTTACGTCTGACAACTAGGTCAGAAGCAAGGTACAAATCCTGCTTTATGTCACAACCATAAGGTCGGAAGCAGGGAATATCTCATCACAGCAACTACTCCCCCTTTAGAGGAAGGTCCTTTTGGACTATGCCAAGCCTGTCTCGGAAGTACTCAAACTTCACACGAGATAGGGGCTCGGTCAACACATAAGCAACCTGTTCATCTGTGCTAATGCACTGGAGCTTTAAGGCTCCTCTATGTACCATGTCATGGATGTAATGATAACGGATCTCTATGTGCTTCGACCTGTCATGGAATACATGATTCTCTGTCATTTTTATGCAGCTCTGGTTGTCACATAGAATCAAGGTTTCTCTCATCTCTAAGTCAAATAGGTCGGTCAACAACTTTCGAAGCCATATAGCTTCGCAGCTGGCATAACATGCAGCAATGTATTCTGCTTTCGTTGTGCTGAGAGAAATACTAAATTACTTTCTACTCTACCATGAGATCATAGCTAATCCCAAACTAAAATCGCATCCTGAAGTGTTTTTCTTGTCAGAAACACTTCCTGCCCAGTCTACATTAGTATAGCCACTCAAGGTTAAATCATGATCTCCATCATAGCTGATACCATAATCCATTGTACCTTTAAGGTACCTCATCACATGTTTTGCAGCCACTACGTGAACATGTCTGGGTTCTACTAGAAACTGACTCAAGGTGTTCATGGCAAAACAAATGTCTAGTCTGGTGTTCGTCAGGTACAACAGCGATCCAATAATCTGTCTGTACAGTGTGGCATCAATCAACTCTGATGAAGTATCGACTAGGAGATTCATCTTCGCTTCCATGGGTGTATTCATGGGCTTGCATTCCAACATGTCGAATCTCTTCAAGATTTCAATCGTGTACTTCCCTTGGTTAAGGAGATCTTCTCAGGACTCTATCATACCTCAAGACCTAAGAAATAATTCATTAGGCCAAGGTATTTCATTTCAAATTCTGAGGAAAGTCTCTTTTTACATTTAGTGATGAGCTTTTCTTCTCCAGTTAAGAATAAGTCATCCACATATAGCAGTAAGATTATTGGCTCATTGTTCATGATTTTGAAGTAGAGGTTAGAGTCTTCTTTACTCTTGGTAAAGCCTAAGCTCATCAAGAAATTGTCTATACATCCATACCAAGCTCTAGGATCTTGCTTCAATCTGTATAAGGCTTTCTTCAATCTACAGACATGAGACTTCCTGTCTTCAACCTCAAATCCTTGAGTTTTCTCTATATACACTTCCTCTTCGATGACACCATTTAGGAAAGTTGTCTTCATGTCCATCTGGTGCAGCTTCCACTTCATCTTAACTGCAAGAGATATGATGGTTCTGATCGAAGTGTATCTGGCCATAGGAGTGAATGTCTCTTCATAGTCAATGCCTTCCTTCTGGGAAAAGCCACGAGCGACAAATCTTGCTTTATCCTTCTCAATACTTCCATCAACAACATGTTTTATTTTGAAGAGCCATCTGGAGGATACCACATCTTTATTCTTCAATCTAGGAACTATTTCCCATACTTTGTTCTTCATTATGGGTTGGTATTCCTCTGTCAAGGCATCTGCCCATTCTTTCCTCTGAATGGATTCTTCAAAGAAGGTAGGCTCCTCTTCTAGGAGATCACACATCAAAGTCGTATAACTGGAGAATGGATTTGGTCTTTTCACCTATCTCGTAGTTCCTTGGGGAACACTGTACATCTCTCCATCTTGAATAAGCTCTCTAGCCCAAGCTAGCTTTCTTTTATGAAGGATCGTCATCTGAGGAGGTTCTTGCACTTCTACTATAACATGGTCTTCTAGAATTTCCTCATCAGGGGAAGTTATGACTTCCCTCACTAGTTTTGCAGGTCTAGGAACCTCCCTCATTGCAGTATTGGGGATTATGGGTTCCTCTTCATATACCTCTTCAAGATGGCATATTTTATATTTCTTGAGCATTGCATCTTCATCAAAGGTCACATTCTTGCTGATCTCAATGTGATGTTGACCTATTATATATATTCTGAAGACCTTGGAGACCTCACAGTATCCCACAAATATTCCCTTCTTTCCTGAAGGGTCCAACTTGTTTCTCTTTTCTTTAGCTATGAATAAACACTGGACAGCCAAATATTTTGAGATGGCTTACCTCCGGCTTCTTTCTGGTGAACATCTCTTTCGGTTTCTTGAGCCCAAGTGCAATATGGGACAATCGGTTCTGCACATATACAGCTGCCATTGCTACTTCTTCCCATAAGAACATAGGAAGATCTTGATCATGGATCATAGTCTTCACAGCTTCCATGATGGTTATGTTCTTACATTCAGCTACACCGTTTTGTAGGGAATTATAGAGAGTAGTGAGTTCCCTCTTGATCCCAACATCTTTGCAGAAGTTTACGAACTCTTTTGAGGTGTATTATCCTCCATTATCTGACCTGAGTATCTTGATATTTCTCTCAGAAAGATTCTCTATCAAGGCTTTGAATTCCCACTAATGGAGGACGATGTCATTGGGCCACACACATCTGAATGAATGAGCTCTAGGACTCCTTCTGCCTTGCTATCTTTTTTCGGAAACGGGTTCTTGATGTTCTTCCCTTGTGCACATCCATTGCATACGCCTTCATGGTCACCTTTGAGTTCTGGTAAACCTGTGACCACTTTGCATATGTATGGTAGCACCTTGTAGTTGATGTGAGATAATCTTCTATGCCAAAGTTCACATGGATTCTTCAATGGTGTGGGTCATGGCATCTTTTGACTGACCCTTTATCTTATGCAAGCCACCTTCTTCTTTTCCAATGATGATTGCTTCATTTATGGTCTCTCCTTTAGCACGTTGCCTTCTGCAACCTTCACTATAACTTCCTCGGGGTTATTACATGTGACCTGGAGCAAGGTCAACAAAACAACAAGCAAGAATAATATCCTTCTGATAATATAAAGAAATAGCAAAAACAATCATCACAGTATCTCCTTTAGAGCTATCACTTATAATTTATCTGAAGCAAAGATTAAAGGTAAGGGATACAATATGAAATGAGGTTGACACTCTCATAGTGTTGTGACCAAGCATTCTTCCATGGCAACTTGGAACTAACACGCAAGGTTTCTCCTAGAGGAGGTGTTAGTTGTATCAAGCAAAGAATATACCTCTATATGCTCACATGCTATCAGGTATAATACTTTACAAAGACTGCTATCTCAACTATAGTCATCAACTTGTCATGTGTACCTTTGAATCTTATCAACTTGATTTAATCAAACCTGGAGCCTTGTCTTCAGGAATGAGTGCTTGCTTTTCTTCCAAGTCTTCTTCACTCAAGATGACGAGTGCTTTCTTCAACCTGGCCGTTGTACTAAGACAATATGTTATCTTAACAGAAGGTTGGGTTAGAGGATAATCTCTATGATCAACTTTTAATCCTTCTAATAGTTTGATCATAGCTTCAACATGCAACACTGATCAAGATAATGTCATGAAAAATATATGCATATCAGAATAATCACACCTGGGTTGCATCATCCTCCGAATGTGTTGGATCTTGAAATCCTTCTGGATCGATGGCAAGAGATCCCTTCTCCTGAAAATACTCTTTAAAGTTTAACCATTTAAACATATGTGAGTACATACCTCTGATAGCATTTGCAGGTGGCGGCACCATCTGGTAGTAGTGGTAATCATTACCAACTCTTTAAAAAACTTCAAGGGTGACTGCCACTGGTAGTACGGCTGCAACTGCAACTGGTACTCCAGCTGCAACTGGTTCTGAGACTGCAACTACAACTGCAACTTAGGGTTTTATGAGGAAACCCTAATTTTTCAAACTTTGAATTTTGAAATTCTGATCCAGGGGATAGATGTGCTGAGCTGAGGCGAGTTAGCTGGTGCAGTCGGATTTCTGAAAATCCAACTTTTACCCCCTCAAACTTGATCTGCGGATTTCTGGACTGGTGCTTCTGGTTTTCTAGTACTTCTGGTACTCTGGTACTTCTGGTACTTCTGGTACTCTGGTTTTCTGGTTTTCTAGTACTTTGTGAAACTAGGGTTTCACTTTCCGGGAGATCTAGCCACTGAAAAGGTGCGATGAGAGTGCCAAACTGATCCTTAGGGGAGGGCACACTTTTCTAGATGGTTTTGGGGCTAAAAAGCTTCACCATCAAAAAGCCCTGATTTTCATGTACGACAACAGTGACGTTTTTCACTTATGAAAGATGCTTCCTTTAGCTTGGTTCTGATACCATGTTAATGTTTAAGCCATTATTATAGATGTTTGCATTTCATTACATAACAATAGCATAGTCCAAGATCACTAATAAATACACAATCACAAGAGACACAAAATTTATCCTGGGAAACCCTCTAGGGGAAGAAAACCTAGCAAAACTTCCTTAATATAGATAGCCAATACAATCCCAAGAGATCTCTTAAACTAATACAGAAAGTCTTCTCCTAGATATGTGCCACTCTCTCTCTCCTTCTTCTCCAACAGCAAATCTGAACTTGTCTCTCAAATGAGCAAGTGAGTTGTATGACTAAGTGAGGCGTTGGCCTCTTTATTTATACAAGTCTGGCACGTGTGAAGTGTCTCTTCACTGGCAAGGCCGACTTCTCAAACTGGGTGGGTAAACCCACCTTTATTATATTTCTGGGTCTCTTTAATATCTACTAGGGCCGACTTCTTATTCTGCCTATTACAATTGTCTTTTGACCAATCCGCAAAAGGGGATTTGGTCCTATTACAAAACCGACATGATCAATCCACAATGGGGATTGATCTTATGAATAATATATCAATAATAATAAGAATACACTTTGCAGTTACATTATTTCAACATTCTCCCGCTAACTCCTTTGTACTTGTCCTTTCTTCAAGTTTTGAACTCCTTAAAGGTTTTCTTCGACACTAAGTCGGATTTTTGGATCTTTGCATGCCTTGCAACAAATTCTTACACAAGACTTAGCTTTTTGCAGGCGACTGTGCACACCTTGCAGCAGTCTCTTTGCACTCCTTGAAAACGGAAGTTTCACGCTATCTCTTCTGAACTTCTGAGTCGAAATAGAGTCCGTCAATGCACCCCTTGTGGACTATATGCATGCCTTGCATGAACTCAACGAAGAAAAACAATTGAAACTTATCGAAAAACTTCACAGCTTCACATACTCAATAACATAACTCATTCATTCATGAAAACAAAAAATAACAAGGAACTGTAAACAGTAGAAACACCATGAATTGGATCAATTTTACTATGTTTATTCATTCAAATGTAAATGGCTACAGCTATGATAAAACAATAACTAAAAATTCAACAAAAACTAAATCAAAGCAATCTCCTACTAATTTGTAGCATCCCCATTCGTGCATACAACACCTTTATTTATCCCAGAGGGCTCTTAGGGCTCCCTTTGACTACTTGTCTTATCGAAGAAGATAATATTCCAAAAAAAGAACTAACTACCCCTTAAGTTCCGTTACATTAAAGTTTGAGAGTGAAACTCCCAGATCTCACTGATCGTGTTTTCTTCCAAGCCATTTTGATCTTATTCTATTTATTTGTTCAAAAAGATTGACAAGAAACAATAGCGTGTAAGATTCCAAAATAATTCAAAAGGCGTGTTATGGCATTGAGTTGTCTCTCCACGTGTTCTTTACTGATGATGCTCCTACATCAATCTCTATTTGGGGCGCTCCATACACCATTGGAAAAGTATAATCGATGAGTAAATATTCCATTCGGCCTAACATTTTCCCCTAGCTACATGATAGGCATTGTTGAGCCGAAACAATGTTGTTTAGGGCCTCAGAATGGCCTTGGAAGTTTGGGACCCAAAAAACTGTAAAACAATTACCAACATGGAAACTGGTCTTTGAGCCAGTGGAATAGGTGGGTGGCCACCAATATCCACTCGGATCGTCCAACTGGAAGGAGGCTCCAACACCTTTTTTCATAGTCTCCAAAATTAAGGAAGCTCCAACTCCCTGGATTCTCCATCTCCAATTCAAAGGAGGCTCCAACCCCCTAATTTACAGGCTCCAACCTGAAGGAAGCTATGACTCCCTATATTCTCTAGCTCCAACTGGAAGGAGGCTCCAACCCCCTAGTTTATAGGATATTTCCTGAAGGAAGATATGACTCCATGTATTCTCCATCACTAACTAGAAGTAAGCTCCAACCCCCTTTCCTTACCCCTTCCTTCCTCCCTGAAATATAAATGGAGACTCAACCTATCATTGTTATTGTCACTGACATTGATACATCATCATCATCATAAAAAAGTTTCACTCTTACTATCAATGATATTGATACATCATGATCAAAACCTATCAATGATGCATCATAATTGATATATCAACATCATCAACCTGGTTCCACTTAGAAACTAGTTCCACATAAATATCATAGGTCCACATGGGTCCACATATAAACCCCAACATCACTTCTTACATCTGCATACAAATTTTCTCATAACTGTACCTCAAATATGATTCTGAGACTTGGACCTTAGACATTATTATATGTTATCCTTATGATGTAACAAGTGGAATTCAAATTGGACATACTGAGCTTCAGATATAACACTTTTATCTTGAACACTTGTTTGGGACTAGTTTTTGGATTAGTCACAAACCCTAACTTTCAACACATATAACTTCGTACCTATAATGAATCAAGGTCTCAAACTTGTGTTGGAATACTGAGAGGGGGGTGAATCAGTATTAGCCTTTATTAACAATTAACAGTTACTTTTTATATTTTATTGATCGCCACAATAAATCAACGATGAATTGTATGAAAAAACAATTATATAAATATATTTAACATCAATTACAAGGTTTTATAAATAATAGTGAAGGGCACCAATCCTCTTTAGAGCATCCAACTCTAGGAGACACATATCCCCTTCTTCAGGGCACCAACCCTAGGAAGCACCAACTCCCTTATCTTTTACAATTTGCCTAGTAATTATATGAATCCTTCCATGCTCCTCCCTTCCACCCTCACTGAATAAGTATCTTCATCTTTCCTTCTTGGAATCTGCTTTTTCTTTTGATCTTATGATCTAGACTGCAAAGACACTTTCGTCTCAGCATTATTTTTCATTTATATACTCTTCCAACTGGTCTGAGCTATGAAACATTGTGTCCCTTTGTTTGGACCATCGCACCTCTTCATTAACAATAATCTCGTTTGTTTTTCTTTATTCAAATATTATCGAGAAGCCTTTTCAATTTAATGATAATGATTTTCATTAATCAATCACGGGATCAATTTCATTTAACTTAGTTTTATGTCTCTACAAATATTGCAGAAATCAATTATGTAGAGGTGCTTTATTCCACTCTACTTGATCAATGGTTGAGAATTCTCTTGAATTATATCAAAGGTACACGTTAAATTCAGCCTTCGACACTTCAGGTGATTTCTCCTTCACTTTCCTTTAATCTTTCAAATTTCATTTCATCGAATTAGATCGGACGGTTGAATGTTATTTGCACAATGAACAGTTCTCATTCATTTCGGAACTTCAAAACTTCGGGTATTTACTGGTGGTGAAACTCCTAAAGTTCAAACTCCCGAAGTAATGTCACTTGTGGATGTGGCACTCCTCATGTGGCACATGTTCTTCTCCTGAATCTAATGGGCCTTATTTAACCCGAAAGGGATTAACTAAATCCAATGACTTTCGGTAAATCAGGTATTTGGGATCTGAGACCTTTGATTTACTTATCCTATCCTTCTACTTTCCTTGATCTGACAGTCGAGATATTTCCCGAAGTGTTATTCATATCGAACAACTCATGTCTACTTCGGGACTTTGGCCTTCGAGTGATCTTACTTGTTCTCATCCCTTTTCTGCTGAAGTGGTCAGCGTCGAAGTTTGACCACTATTCAGATCCAATGATCATCATGTATTTTCCAGATCCAATGGTCCTCATTTACTTTAGGACTTCGTGGCTTTGGCCTTCATCTTTGATACTTCTCATTTTACCAGAAGTGAGATTACCCAAAGTGTAACCTCCTCACAACTCTTAACCTGAAATGAATGTTGTTCGTTGATCGTTATTTTTGATCGACGACTCGAACTGTCTGTGATTCTACTTTTCTTTGTTTTAAATCCAACGTCTCTTATTTTTCCCAAAAATTTACCTACGATCGAATGACTCACATTTACTTCGGAACTTTGGCTTCGGCTAAAATTCCTTCATGCACATTTACTTTAGTCGATTTTACCCAAAGTGGTCAAAGCTGGGATGACCATGCGTATGTCACTTCCATGATCTATGGTTCATGACTTACTCTGTCCTTCAACTCAATTTGATCCAATGGTCAATGTGGATTGCGGAACCGTAACTTGCACGTGGTTAAGTCCGTCGCCCAAACTCTGCAATTTGAATTTGTGTGATTATTGGTGGATCAACCAGAGTCGTCGATCTTTGATTCGATGAGATCTGACGATCTATACTAATTGAGAGATTGGAAATAATGTGTAGTTTAATTATCCCTTCTTATTTCGCAATTAATCCCTACCCTTTATCTGGCGCTTGTGTATCCAACAGTCCTGGTTTGTCCTGTAGGGATTTCGATCTCGATCACATTTCTGCAATGCGCTTTCCCTTTTGAGCTTCATGTGAGTCATCAGCTATTGACATCAATGAAAATATGTCCAAAAATATCCCCCTTTTTCACTGAGGGCAACACTCTAACTTCATACAAACTCCCCCTGTGATGATGCTTTTCTTTATGAAGTTACTCTCCCCATTTTACATCAATGGAAAAGGGTTTCTCCACCTATGGTAATTCTCTATCTATTTGTATGTTGCTGACCAAAATCAGAACTCAGGTAAATCATCCTACAATCATACTTTTCTTGTCATAACTGAATGACTCCCCCTGTCAATCTTCTCTCTCTGCTTCTAACTCCTCTTCCCCTTTGTTTTTGAAGGGGTAGTTCTTCTTGAAAATATCTCTCCCCCTGTCATTTCTACACGATGCCATGTATACCACTATATACATCCTAATTTTTCCGATGTGGATACTGTTGTCCTACTAGAACACTGAGCAACTGAAGCTTATACTTTTCAAACAACCTTTCGACCTGTCCATTGCTTCTCATCGATCTCTAACCAAATGTATCTGTCTTTATCCAAGATGCCTCTTTACTGTGCACTGCTTGTTAAATTCATCCAAGAGACTTTATATTTTTCTTGCCACATGAATTATATTGTTGATACAATGTAATCTATTCAACTAGAACTGATCTAGTTAACCAACCAACTCAAGCACGCATCGACCAACCAATATATATTTCATATTTTCTCTGTCACAACCACTGTCTCTGAAATTTTGGTTTCCAGTCTTTTCATTTTCAGACTTGTACTCAGCCTATCTTCATCATCACCTCACTACTGCATAATTTTCCTTTCATTCCATTTCTTGCTCACATAGTAACTTCTATTTAGGGTTTGTCTACTTATAACCATTATGAGACCAATACATAACCTACATTGTTCCTGGGAAGATAAAGACCTGCAATAAACTATGTCAAATCTTGCATAGAGTTATATCATCAAACCATGATGCTTTTGATGATCCTATTCAATTTTTTTTATGTGCTTCAATGCTCATATGTGCATTAACATGAATTGTTTTTAGGTCTTCCTTAATTTCTCCTTCCCTTCTTTGTTTTTAATTTTTATTTGAGACATTTCTAAGATAATCATCACTCGATTCTTTTGGTTGTTCTACTATTGAATGTCCATCATCAACATCACTATTATGTGCACCAGAATCTTCTTTATCCTTGTCTTGATAATATTCCTCTATTAATTTCCATTTGTTGGGTAATGGATAATCTTCTTGTATGACATTATCAAGTTTTGGAGTTGTGTCATATTTTTCTTTAGKATTTTTCATGTCTTGAGTTTCATCTACTTTATATGCATATATTTGATYATTATATTCCTTATTGGAAGTTTTACCCACCAATCTCCTATTATTTACTTCATCAATTTCAGGAGCAGTATTTTCATCATCTTTCTTGTTTGGTACTTCAGATTTTCTTTTCCATGTCTTCTTATTCTATTTGTTAGTGTTTCCTATTTTTAGGGATTGCATTGGTAGTCTACATTCTCTGGTTTTATGACCATAGTTGTTGCATTTTTTACATTCAATATTGAAGTTTTGAAAATGAGTAAATGAGTTGTAGTTACTCTTCTCTGTATTGTACCTATTGTTCTTATATCTTTGGACATTTATGTTATTGTATTTTCCATAATCTTTGTAGTGTATTGCCTTATGTCCAAAATTATTTCATGAGTAACAGTATCCAATGAATAGATATTTATTAGGGGGATTCCTTCTGGTGATTGTATTCTTCCTGACATTTTTTACTTTAGTAGGGAATGTTGATTTCTATTTATGTGGAACAGTGTTCAATGGTATTATATTTTCCTTATTATATTCTCTTCTTAAGGATCCCTTTAGAGTATTTACATAACTAATTGGTATTTTGACATATCCTTGTGATGTAGACGTTGAGTCTTGGGTGTATCCCAAACCAGTCTTGTTGTTTGGTGACCTTTGACTACTGATAATTTCATGCAAGTTTTTTGAACTATTTCCAAAGTTTGATCTCTTCTTTTCTTTCTCAAGTTCACTTTTTAGCAGCTTAATCTCAGATTCTAGTTTCTCACATGCTTATTTTTTATCACTAAGTTGTTTTAAAATGATTTCTTATGTTTTATTAGCTTGTAAGAGTTGGGACTTCAAATCACTGATGGTTTGTTCTGACTCCTTGAGGTTTTTGGAAACTTCCCTCTCTCTTGATTTAGTAGCTTCTTTAATCTCTAAAATCTCTCTTCTTAGTACTTTGTTTTGTTTTTTAGTTTTTCCTAGTTCTTCAATTACACTAATGATTTATTTTTCAAAGTTCTCTTCTTCTTCATTTTCTAAATGTTTATCATCTTGCATTTTCAATCCCATAAATAGAAGCTCTGAATCTTCATCTTCACTTATGTATGAAGAGTTGATGTCTTCTTTAGAGTATAAGTTTTTCTTTTTCTTATAAAATTTCTTCTTGTAATGGTTTTCCTGGTTGTGAACTTCTTCATCATTTTCCTCATGTATGGCATAGGGACATTTGTTCGAAAAGTGTCCAATTCTGCCACAGTTGAAACATTTGAAAGGTGAATTTCCTTTATATTTTCCAAATCCTTTCTGGAGTTTCTTTATAAAGTTGGCCTCTTCTACATCTGATATATCTGAAAACTTATCATTGGTATTTTTCTCTTGCCTCATCTTTGTCTTAGATGCTTTAAAGGTTGTTTCATATTTTGATGATTTATCATTCCATTCTCTCATTTCATATGCTATAAAAATTCCATGAAGTTGATCAACTGTGAATATGCTTAGACCAGTTCTATCTTCAATTGTAGAAATCTTTGCATCATATCTCATAGGTAATGACCTTAGTATTTTTTTCACAATATTTTTATCTGTAATTTCTTCTCCCATTTCTCTTATTGAGTTAACCACTTCATCTACCCTATGAAAGTACTCAACAATATTTTATTCTTCTTTCATTTTCAAATTTTCAAATTGGATTCTATAGGTCTGTAGTTTGGCTTCCTTGACTTTCTCATCTCCTTCATATACAACCTCCAACTTGTCCCACATTTCTTTGGCTGATTTACAATGCATAACCTTTACACAGATAGAATTTGTCAACCCTCCTAGAATTGCATTAACTTCTCTTGAGTTGTTGTTGCAGATTTTCTTTCATGCAGTATCTTTGGGTGGAGTAGTTGGTGCAGTGTAACCATCTTCAATAGATTGACAGACATCAAAATCAAGAGACAACAAGAAGTTTTTCATTATTATTTTCCATAGAGCATAGCCTCCTCCATTGAACAATGGTGCTTTGTTATTAGACACTCCCTCTTGTTGATCCATCTTCAGGATCTACCTTCTAGTTGTTAGATTGTGTTGAAGGCACCCACTCTGATACCAATTGTTGGAATACTGAAAGGGTGGGGTGAATCAATATTACCCTTTCTTAATAATTAACAGTCAGTTTTTATATTTTATTGATCATCACAATAAATCAACAATGAATTGTATGAAAAATCAATTATATAAATACATTTAACATTAATTACAAGGTTTTATAAAGAATAGTGAAGGACACCAATCCTCTTTAGAGAACCAACTCTAGGAGACACATATCCCCTTCTTCAGAGCACCAACCCTAGGAAGCACCAACTCCCTCTTCTTTAGGGCACCAACCCAAGGAAGCACCAAATCCCTTGTATTTAGGTCACCAACCCTAGGAAGCACCAAATCCCTTATCTTTTACAATTTACTTAGTAAGGATATGAATCCTTCCATGTTCCTCCCTTCCACCCTCACTGCATAAGTATCTTCAACTTTCCTTCTTGGAATCTGCTTCTTCTTTTGATCTTCTGATCTAGACTGCAGAGACACTTTCTTCTCACCATTCTTTCTCATTTATATACTCTTCCAACTGGTGTGAGCTATGAAACATTGTGTTCCTTTGTTTGGACCATCTCACCTCTTCACTAACAATAATCTCATTTGTTTTTCTTTATTCAAATATTATCGAGAATCCTTTTCAATTTAATGAAAATTATTTTCATTAATCGATCGCAAGATCGATTTCATTTAATTTAGTTTCATGTCTCTACAAAAATTGCAGAAATCAATTATGTAGAGGCGCTTCCTTCTACTGTACTTGATCAATGGTTGAGAACGCTCCTAAATTAGATCAATGATACATGTTAACTTCGGCCTTCAAGACTTTGGGTGATTTCTCCTTCACTGTCCTTTAATCTTTTGGAGCTCATTTGACTGAAGTAGATCAGACGGTTGAATGTTAATTTCACAATGAACGGTTCTCGTTCATTTCGAAACTTCGAGACTTCGGGTATTTGTTGGTGATGAAACTCCCGAAGTACAAACTCTCGAAGTGATGTAACTTGTTGACGTGGCACTCCTCATGTGGCACATGTTCTTCTCCTGGATCTAATGGTCATTCTTTAACACGAAAAGGATTAACTCAATCCAATGCTTATCGGTAATTCGGGTATTTAGGATCTGAGGCCTTTGCTTTGCTTATCCTATCCTTGTAATTTCTTTGATTTGATGATCGAGATATTTCCCAAAGTGTTAATCATATCGAACAACTCGTGTCCACTTCAGGACTTCAGCCTTCAGGTGATCTTACTTGTTCTCAACCCTTTTCTGTCGAAGTGGTCAGCACCGAAGTTTGACAACTATTCTGATCCAACGATCATCATGTATCCTCTATATCCGATGGTCCTCATTTACTTCAAGACTTCATGGCTCCAACCTTCGTCTTTACTACTTCTCGTTTTACCCGAAGTGAGATTACCCGAAGTGTAACCTCCTCACAACTCTTAACATGAAAAAAATGTTGTTCGTTGATCATGATTTTAGATCGACAACTCGATATGTATGTGCTGCTTCTTTTCTTTGGTTTAAATACAACGCATCTTCTTTTCGAAAATGATAGAAGACCTTCCTTGGTTATATCATCTTCTTTTTTGTGGTTTAGTCTGTCGCCCAAACTCCACAATTTGAAGTTGTGCGATTGTTGGTGGATCAACCACAGTCGTCGATATTTGAGTCAATGAGATCTGACAATCTAGACTAATTGCAGGATTGGAAATAATGTGTATTTTAATTCTCCATCTGCGCTCTGCAAAAAATCCATTCCCTTGATCTAGTGCTTGTGTATCCAATGGTCCTGGTTTGTCCTATGGGAATTTCGATCCTGATCACGTTTATGCAATGTGCTTTCCCTTCTGATCTTCATGTGCATCATCGGATGTTGACATCAATGACAGTATTTCCAACAACGTGTACCCTATCATCTTTGATATCGTTTATAAAATCCCTCCAAGTTTAGTTCCTTGAATCATCCCTAAAATCTAGTTATATCGAAAATGGAAGACCTTCCTGAATTCTGGCCTATTCTGGAGAGAACACTTGTACAACATGCCACATACATACTCTTTACAATGTAATTTGTCTCATGTAATTGGGATCCTCTATGAATAATTTCTGATTGTTTTACCCAGAACACATGTTTGAGACTAGTTACAAGACTAGTCAAACACCTTGTCTTACATAGACTATATCTAAAAAATTACAATGACCCATAAGCTAAAATTTGTACCACAAGTACCTTGATATGTATTTTGAGCATCCTCCAAGTTTCACTATATTAATCATTATAGAAAAAATGGTAAGATGACCTTTAAAAAACATACCACAGAACACATCATCACACGACTTCATATTCCCTTGGAATTTCTCCCTTATTCACATCATCTTCCCTCTAAAATTATTTTCCATTATTGTGCTAAGAGATCATAAGATTGAATGATGAAAATGAGAGGTTCTTAATGTGTATTT
>ML825218.1:120403-148038 GCA_009831015.1 Picea engelmannii | reverse complement strand
AAGAAATCATTAAAGGAAATTATTAAGAAAGATAATGAATCACTTTCACTTATAGGGAGCTCAGTTGAAGAATCTATATTTACAAGAATTAATGTTGCAAAATCATCTAAGGAAGCTTGGGATATTTTAAAGAATACATATGATCGAAGCTCCGATTCCAGATCGAAGCTCGGATGCCAGCGATTCAGGTAGAGGCCTTGAGGGCCCATAAAATAAGGTTCGTTCCTAAAGATCAAGTCCCGATCGGTTTCTGAAATAAACTCGAAAATGTAATAACCTCTGCCCACTGCATGTTCTGGATTAAGGATCTTCAGTTCCTTTGTATCCAGTTGTCTGTAGTTTTGGTGGAGGGCCAGAGCCCCATGAACTGGCCAACCAACCCTCATTCAACTAGCGAGACCGCAACTCTCATTGGCTGATCCGGAGGCAAATCGATTTCAGGAATTGTTTCTAAGCATTTTACAAAGCTAGGTGGTGCATTGTTTGTAGGTTTCTTGCCATGCTTGGTTAAGAGTTTGTGAAACGCGCTGCTATGTGGGGGAGGAGCGCTTGGCTCCCCGCCCCCAGGGGCGGCCATGAGTCGATCTCTGTATTGAAACCACGGCTAGGTCAAACTTCCCAGCATCCGCCCGTATTTTGCATCCTTGTCAAGAATAAACTGTTGCAAAAAAAAGTAGGTTTCTTTTTGTTATCAAAGGCAATATGTTTGATTTTATAATTAATTAATAAGTGAATAAATTTAATATTTTTTGAAGTTTTTTTTTCATGTAAGGTGGGGATTAAGTAATGTTTCGCTCTAATTTTTTTAGGAAGAATATCTAGAAAATTTGTGGGTTTGTCACTTTTTAGTTTACTCCATTAAGTTACTTGGTTTAACCTCGACAATTAATTTTATTTGTCATCAAAGAGACCTAACATATGTCTAATAAACCAAATCATCAATTTAAGTTGACATTAATAATAAACACTTTATATAGTTAGTTATCTGTCTATACACAAGCTTCAGATTTGGGAGACTCAAAAGTAATCATAGACTGGTTAAATAAAAAGAGTGATCTGCGAGCTAGTTCTATTGAAGGCTAGAAGCAAAGAATCAAGACTTTAAGAAATAAGTTTTTGGCTACCAGCTTTATGCACATTTATCATGAATTCAATAAGGAGGAGGATGAACTCTAAAAAAAAACATTATAGGAACCTCGAGGATTTATCACTCTCCATAAATGGTCAAATAGATTGGAGGGTCAAAGTTGCCATATTAACATATATTAGCTTGTTATTTACCATTCCTCCTTTTTTTGGAAAGTTATCACAGTTTGAATGATGTTAGTTTATTGTATTATCTCCCTTTTTACTAGACTGTGGTGGACTTTTGGTATATAGGTACCAAGTTTTTGTGCCTCGAGCTTGACGACAAATATGATCTAACAAATGTAAAAAATATATTTTCTAATATAATTGAGCTAATTTTCTATTAAAAAAAATTTGACATTAATAAATTATGTTATTATGATTTTTTTATTTTTTTTCCGAATTTTTTATATTGAAATTTCATTTTACAACAATATTAGAATAGAAAAATGGAAAGAAAATTGAACACATGTATATATACAACATATTTTAATATTTAATGAGGGTGAACATATGTGTATATACAACATACCAAGAAAAGGAAAAATCAAACAAGTTAGATTATAGTATTAACTATCTTTATTCTCGTCGGCAGAATATAATATTATCCACCGACCATTATTCACGTCTATATCTATGGTTGAGCAATCACATATTCTTATAGCCTTTCTTTATTAATGGGCACCGTTTGGTGTTTCGAGAATGGTTTTATTATTTGAATTTTGTTGAAAGGCCACATTACCTAGGGAATCTGCAGTGTTTACACGTCTGTAGGAATGGAGGTGGCAAAGTTCCCGCATCTCTGGGAAAATTGTGTTGGGGCATACCCATCACTCTTGGCAATCCTTATTTTGTCATCGTCTTAAAAGTTGTTCAATGTCACTATGTAGACGTGAATGATGGTATCAAGGATTCCTATTTGAACATCTTGAGAAGTATTTTCTATGGTTGTTGACCCTTGTACCTTACAATATCTTGTTTTGTCCTGCATAGTTATATTGTGGAAGTCGAATATGTTAAAAGTGTTATGAAGGAATTACAATGATGGCATGATGGCATGGTGTATATCTTTAATTATAAAAAGATATTTATTTATGTCATATTAATTAAATTTGATAATAGTGTCTCAACTATTTTTATGTTTGTTTTTGGCATGATACATTATAATTAATTTTTATTGAAAAGTTTTTTATTTTCAATTCTATAAATTTTTAAGTTCAAAGTTTAATTAATTAACTTTTGTCACATCAAAAATTAAGAAAAAAACATAAAAATGTCACTTGTTTTTTCATTATAACTATCAATTTATTTTTTAAATAACATTAACTATTGTAATTTTACCTATTTTTTTATTCACATTTTATCAAATAGTAAATTATTATTTAATTATTCTTATTTTTTAATTCATCTCAGGTCAAAACTCTTTGCAATAAAAGTGAATCTCCTCTCCGTCCAGAATTTTCTATCTACATTTCGCGGATCAATTCTCTGTGTTCCAATAAGAGCACGGCATTTGATTTTCACTTTGTGGAAAATTGGTCCAAGACAAATAAAACTAAGTTAGAGTCATCCCTAACTAATGATAAGGCGTTGTCTAATTGTTTTAAGATTTTACTTTCCTGGGCAACATAAATCCACATGAAATCACAACTTTCAGTTGTTTAAATTGCATTTTTAATTGCAGAAATGAATTCAGGGTCTTGAAAAAATCCATGGAACACTCAGATTATAAAGATTCCGCAAGAAATCACAACTTTCTGTTATTTAAATTGCATTTTTAATTATAGAAATTGATTCAACATCTTGAAAAAACCCATGGAACACTCATATTATAAAGATTTAACCACTTAAATCTGCAGATCCAACAATATCTAACCAAATTCCCCCGGATGAGGTGCAACCTGGAGACCACATGTCACATGATGCGCTGGCAGCATAGGCAGTTAAAGCCCCTCGCCGCCAGCACCCTCCCCAATTCACTTGACATGCCCCGCATTTACGCAGAGTAGAGCATGGAGTGTCGGGACGATCGAGCAGTTCTAATGGCGTTTATGGGAACTGGTACGATAGCTTCCACCCACAACCCTTCAGCATTCATGGTGTCCATTGCTATCACCTCACTCATTATCATGTAGGGATTTCCCCACTACTGGTTTTATCTCTGTTTTTCGCCCTCAGTCTCTCATTCTCCCTTGGCTTCACATTCAAATGTTTATAGTTTTTTTTAAATATACACTTTGTGAGTGGGAAGATGGAGAAGTTGAAACTTTAAATATTGAAATATAGGAGAGGTTGTTTAAATTTCAAGGGTGTTTTGTATTGCTCCATTATAATGCAAAAAATGAGATTTGCAAAAAATAACAGATGGAGTAAAATGTGTTTAATGTTCAAATTAAAAACACACACAATTCCCTAGTAATTTTTATGAATTTATTTTCTTAATTTTGAAAAATAGAAATCTCTTTTAAAAACTTTTATAGGTAAAATTCATTAAACTGTAAATGTAAGATAACTAATCTTTAAACAATATTAAATCCAATATTTTTGGTTTGTGATGATGGTTAGTACACTAAGACCAAAATTGGTCTATTGGACCTTAAGAAAAGTAAGAGATTACTTGGATTTTTTTTAAATGTTATGTAGATGCTAGAAAAGCGTTAGGGGAAATGTTCCAAGATCATTATAGTTTTGATGACTTAGAGGGTTAGATTGGTATTGTGACAAATATTTTGAAATTGAAATTTAATTTGGGTATAGGGAGGGCACTCTCAAGAAAATGTTTTTCATCTTCAACCCTCTTGGTGTCACAAAGGTATGAGATTCTTTCATGCCATGGTGTTTTGGGAATTGTGCAACCTCAATTTCACTATGCAACTCATGAGATTTAGTTCTTATTCTAGCAATATTGATTCTCTTCTTTAAGCTAGTCAAAACATAGAAATGGTTTCTATATAAATATTAATTATCTTTTTTGAGGTATTTTTGATCTTCCAAATTAGGTTTGACCACTTCCTTATAATATCTTAATTTTCTTTAATCCTCTAATCTTTTTTAATACCTTAAATTCTCTTTAAATTTAACTTTACAATATTTTTCATATTATGGAGAATAACTTTTTATTTTATTTATTATTAAGTTGTTTTTGTTTATTAATAATACAAGTATAACTATTTTGTATTCATGATTTTTTAACCTAAAATTAATAGGCTATTAATTTATGTAAGCCTAAAATGAAAGGGCACTAAAAACATCATAAACCTTTTTTTTATAATCAAAATAAAATCAAATTTCAACACTAAATGTAATAATATTATCGCTAAAACATTAAAATCTTAAATTAATTTTAAAGTCAACATTTATTAACTACAAAACATATATTTTAATTATGAATTAATAAATTAAAACAAAATATCATAAAAATATACTCACGGAAATAAATTTAAAATATAATTTTTATCATCATTTAAAAAAATGTTATTCTATATTATAAATTAAATAATATAAATAAAATTCCATTTTAAAACAAAAATCATCCCAAAAAACAACAAATTCAATAAAAACTCTTGACTAGCTTCCTTAAACCATACGTAACTTTACTTCTCCAAGCAAAATCATGTCTTTCTTTCCCTAGTAGTTCCCTAGGATGTCTTTCTTTCCTTTGTAGGTCCCTAGGATTTCAGGGGTAGAGGTGCTCTAATGAAAATTATGATTGAAGATATTTTTATAATGTGAAAGATATGACTATAACTATTTTATTATTATTATTTGTGATTTATATTTTATATAAACTAAATTATAATTTAAAAAATGTTAGTTTATTTATTTATTTAAGAATATATTAATTATATTTTATATAAATTAAATTATAATTAAAAAAAATGTTAGTTTATTTATTTATTTAAGAATATACTAATTCAAAATGTTAAAGGTAAAAGTCTTTTTTATTTATAGATATGAAAATGTGAATAAGAAAGATAATAATCATTCCTCTCAACCACTTGAGCTAAACTCTATTGACTTTCCCAAAGTCATATTGTATATATGCATGTTCTCGTATACTTACAACTCAAATGTGAATAAAGCAAATGAGGTTTTCTTGATAACTATTAAGATAATCAAAATGTTTGTATTCAAGACATTTTAGACAAATACAAAATTCTCATTCATGTTTAATAATATGACATAAAAATTAATAGTCATTAAAAGCAATTAGTGTGACTAGTTGTCATGTATATTCATAATAGTGTAGAAAACAAGAGTCATAATTTGTGATTTTAAGAGAATCATGCCTACATTTAAAGCTAGGTTGTCATGATCCTTGGGGGCCTAACATACAATTTGTCTTGAGAACTTTGTGCTTTCTCATTTTGACAACATATAGTCACTTTCATTGTATTTGTCAATTACATTCATTGCATTACTTGGATTGTAAAGTCCCTAGTAATGTTCCTTCAACTTCTATTTATTATAAATTGTGGTAAGTAATTGACTTACTTTGATTTTCTTTAGGTTTAATTGGGAAAAGTTGGAACTAAGTCTATCAAGTCACTAATAAACCTACACAACCAATAACAATATTAAGAATATGCTTCATATCAAGACCATTTTAATTAGTGGAGGTCTCAAATAATTGTGATCTTGAGCTATGCATCATTTCTTTGCAAATGTAGTTTTTTTTTTAAATAATTGTTTTTATTATTAAAGCAAACAACTTTTATTCTGTGTTGTAATTCATTTGTAAACTAATTTTGTTCTTTTTTTTCAAACTTTTCATAAAAGGTAGGTACTAAGAAGCTTTGCTGCTCATTCCACTTATTTCTTCATAGTGCCTAAATCATCTTTTCTATGTACAAGTCAACTAGGAGAAGTGTGAGTTACAATGCCAATAATGTTAACAATACAACTAATAGTTTATGTTGAATTGATTTTGTTAATTGAATTAAAGTTGAATGGTATTGGGGAATCGATGGATTGTTGATTGGGCAATCATGCACTGAGGATATGGGTTGCAAAAATATCTCCCAATCATTGTTCAAATAGTTAATCCTTTTGTTTTCTTTTTTTTAGAATGGCTTTAGAGATAATGTAGACATGGCCAAGTTGGATTTGAACATTAAAGAAAATGTCAACATAGTTTGTACAACAAGTGATATGTATCTCCCTTCCTTTGATGTCAACAAAGTCAAATCCAAATGCCTTTCCACAACCTTGTTCATTCTTGAATTCACAAAGGGATGTTTTTGATTGGGCATGACCCTTGATTGCTCAATTTGTATGATAAGGGCTCAAGGCTATGATAAGAATAGTTGTGTCTAGGGTGGAAGAGGAAGGGGTGGGCGTGAAAGGGAGATTTTCTTTAAGAAATGATTCTTGGGATGATGAGGAGGTGGATTGGGAAGGGTAAAAAAGTGGTGGAGAGAAAACTAAGGGAGTGCCTACAAGGCTAGATGTGGTGTTGACGACCTCAAGGTCCAATATTATATTATTCACATGTGGAAAATAAATAAATTAGAAAAGAGTAAAGAAAAGTAGGATGCATGGGAAGTAGAATCTCTATAAAGGTATGGGGGAAGAAAGGTTAAAACTCACATGGATTTATTGAGTACTCCACATTTCTAGGAAGTGAGTTGTATAATTGACATAGTTTTAAGTTCCTTAGTTGCAACATGTTCATTGAATTTTGATGGGAAAAGAGAGTGTTCCACATGTGTCTCATTAGATATAGAAGCATGGTATTATGGGATTCAACTCTGTATAGAAGAAGATCAAGTGCCAAAATTTGCATAATTGGCTACATGTTAATGGGCATGCCTAGAAACAAATTGATGGCAATTTAACTCAAAGCAACAACCATTTTACAAGTGTGCTACCCTTTGAAAAAAAAACGAGTTATTTCACCTATAAGGGTCGTGGGAAAAAGTTAATTGCATAAATGAGATTAACGGACATGGAAAAATATCATGATTGAAGATCCTGGACATATCTATTTGCCTATGTTTTAGAGGGTAGGTATGAAGAAGGGTAAAGAAAAGTGTAGTAGGTGGGGTAAATAGTGCAAGCAAACATTTTATGAACTTTGTGTGTAATAGAAAACCTATTAGTAACCTGTATGTATGAATAATATCTATTAAGTATATGATAATTAAAAACCTCAAATTATAAATAAAATATTGAGAACAATATAAGCTTGAAAATACAAGTGTAGTAAAATAATAGATTGGATAGACAACTTTATATCTTAAAAATAGAAGCAAACTTAAAATTTTATTCGTCCTTCATCACTATCTCTAGTATGTCGAGGCTTGCATACTCTCTCCACAACTCCTATCCCATTTAAATTTGGTGTAAACAACATCGTATCTTAAAAACAATGACCTCGCAAGAATATTTGACGAAACCCTAAAGCTATAAAACTATAAAAATGGGGAAAACAAAGTACTTGTCTAAAGTAACACCACTGAGGTTGCTATGAATTGTAGCTCCAAGAAATGAACATGGAGGAAAAATCCAATAGAAAAATTTGAATATGTAACAAGAGAA
This sequence comes from Picea engelmannii, assembly GCA_009831015.1. Classification (NCBI taxonomy): domain Eukaryota; kingdom Viridiplantae; phylum Streptophyta; class Pinopsida; order Pinales; family Pinaceae; genus Picea; species Picea engelmannii. The sequence goes on along the minus strand of ML825218.1, from coordinate 140,370 downwards.
GATGGAAAGTGAAGAAACAAAGGAGAACCATAGGGCCAACACATATATATATATGGAGACAAAGTAAAGAGACAATTGATGAGTGTAGACATTGAGGATGAAGTCAGCATAGAGTCACAAAAGTGGTGTATGGGTGAAGGGAGGAACACCAAGTAGCTGTAATAAATAAAAAGGTAGATGGGTTGAGTTGACATGGAGGAAGGTAAGGACAATGTAAAGGGTAAATAAATATTGTAGATGAGCCAAATGAAAATCTGAATAGAAAAGCTTCAAGTTGGGGAGGCACATGTGTTCTATTAAAAGACATGAAAGTCAAGAAATCATATAAAATTCTAGATAGATGCAACAATGGATTGGGCTTTGACTGTCATCTAACTAACATGATCACTACAAATATATACCAATCATCCAATCAAACCAAATAAACTCCATAAAAAACACCTTACCACATAATAAAATTTATACAATGATAAACACAACAATAAAAAATTACAAAAGACCCACTTCTTTATAAAACTATAGATATCAATAATTTTTATTTTTGAGTTTGATTTAAATGTTAGATAATCTTACTTCCCAAGGTTATTTCTCCTTTTTTATGGTTATTTTAATAACTCCCTTTTATAATTTTTAAATTGGAAATTTAAGGATTAATTTTATAACCAATTTTATTGAACTTTAGAACTTCACCATTTTAGTATATCACTAACTTGTATTTTTCTATTTTAAAAAATACTTTTAATCCATCTATTTTGATAAATACTTTTAATCCCAGATTTAAAATACTTTTAATCCATTTTTTTATAAATACTTTTAATTTAAGATTTCCTTGATAAAATATAAAATATATAAGGTAAAGTTATTAGTTTTTTTCGTTTATGTGGATCTGTACGTTTTAATGTGTTAATCTTATCCTCTATTTTTAAACTTGTAATTTGTATCAAATGGAAGGCAAATGTCTCGGGAATTTACCATGAAATCTCTATGAATGTTTTTTTACTTTTGCAATTTTTTTACTCTCTTTTACAATCATTTGGAAATGGAATGATTTTTTTTAACAGATTTTCTAAATTAAAATGGTTAATGGCCAAAATGTTCAATGGTTTGGTTATGGTCAAGTGTCAAGATTATAAGATTATAATCCATTATGGTCAAAGTATTAAGATTAAAGAAACTTTGAAAATTCATTGGTTAAAACCTCATATATATTGTCAAGAGTAACAAAATTTTGACCAAAGGTTGAGTGAAAAAATATAGCTATGGCAAAATTAGAATGCAGTTTTAATACAAATGGAAAGTGTTAGCAACATTTCTTGTCTTTGGTATCGGGATACACAGGTCTGCAGGTTGCCCGAGGAGCGCCCAAGCGCAGCACATAAACGAAGTCCTTTTCGGACTTAAAATCAAGCGAGCGGGCAGTTCAATCTTCAACGGAGAGATTTGAGCGACAGAGCAGGACAACAATTGATGTGTAATTGCAGAATTAATCGAGTCGCATCAAGCATAGCGCTAAAAGTTCTAAGCGCAATGTTATTTCGCGAGCTCAGGGTTCGCGAGTTAAAAAAGCGGACCATATCCCGTTGGTTGCGTGGGATTCCGAGTTACGAAAAAGTGTACGGATGGAGGTCAACCTTCGCTGACTATCGCTTCTCAGGACTTCGCGAAGGGAGAATGCCAAAGTCTGATACTTCAACTCGCGAGGTCCCGAGTAGCGAGAGGCGCGAGCACCCGGGCCCACAGAAGTGCCGAGAAGATCGGAGCCGTCAGATCCATAGGGACATGTGGTGCGCGATTAGGCTCCCCGCCTTCTCGCCCCTCGCAACAATGAAACATGAGGACCAGCCTCCTCCCCGTTGAAGACGCGAAGTGCCGAGGGCACCCAGGACTTGGGCCCATAGTATCGCCCAAGTGTTTTCAGCCGTCCGATCAAAGCGGACACCTAGTGTGCGATTAGGCCTCCCGCCTTCTCGCTCCTTGCGGTTTCAAAGCGCAAAAAGCAGTTCCATCATGTCCCGATGCGTGATGCAGCGAGAGCATTCTGGACTTGGGGCCCATCGCAGCATCGGATGAGTTCAGGACCGTCGGATTTGAAGGGCGAGTGGCACCATATCGAGCTGTCTCGGCATATCGCTCATCGCGATCCTGAGGAGCAAGGAGAAACCCTTACATACTCACGAACGCCGAAAAGTGCCATGGGAGTAAGCACTGGGTCATGGCCCGTGGTCATTAAGGAAAGTAGAGAGCTGCGCAATGGAGGCCGAAGCGCCGATTTCAATCATAGAAAGATCCGTCACGACCTCCAGGTGCCGTCAGACCCGACCTCAATCTTGGTCTCCGCTTGGAGTAAATGAAAGCAGAAAGGGGTGGTTGAAGCCTCTCATCGTTCATTAATTGTGAAGCATGGAGGGTCTGGTAAGCGGTCCGCTCGAGAGGGTCCTGTGTACCCTTTCATGCAGAAAAGCCGTGCCAAGTCTTCGACTAGCCGGAGGAAGTCTGCACACGCTAATTCAGCATTTACTGATTCAGCTACTCCTTCTGCAGGAGCCATGTGTGTTTAAGGTGGTGTCTGACAAAACAATCCCATCCAGATTTGGCTGAAGGGATACAGAGCCTTGTGCGATGAGCCTGACTTTGTTAGGTGTTTTTCTCTGAGTATATAAACTCAGTCTTTGTATTTTGTAAGGTATCAATGGTTGAGCTGAGCTCCCGGTTGTAAATTTTTAATGAAGCATTGTTGCTCTGGTTATGTATGAACTTTGGAGATTTCTTGCCTTATGAATCCCAGTTTCTTTCATGTCTTTGTTTACACCGTGTTAGAGCAGCTCGGAATTGGAGGATCCAGTCGAGCTGTAACTATTATAGGATGATGTTGTAATGGATCACTGTAATAGTTACAGAGCCTCTAATCGGTCCCTGTGACTTCCTTAACACTGAATGACTTGGAATTGGAGGATCCAGTCAAGTCTTGTATTCAGTTTCTTGAAGCCCTGAACCAGGAGGATCCTGCGTTCAGAGTTTTCCCCCTACAAACCGCTGCTAGCCTGTTGCCCAGAGCCGTTTGTTCACTTTCTCCTAAGTCTTCCACCTGTTCATCTTTAAATCAACCCACTGGCTGAAGTTGGGATTCCAGACCTCCTTCATTCTTTACGTACCAGACTCAGTCCCTGAGTTAGAGTTATACCCCCTAGAGCCGTTATCTCCATTTGATCACCCCTTACAAACAAACCGTGACATAAAAATTGATGGGTGTTGAGCTCTGCTCCTGCAAGCAATCCAGAAGTGACTTCCAGTGCTAACATTTCTGGCGCCGTTTCCGGGGACGAAATTGAAGATTTTCCCTGGGTAGGACGACATTGAGCCTCTAAATCTGAAGGTGCATCGGATTATCGGAGCCTTTCAAGATTGCTATTTTGCACCTAGCGACTCCATTGTGACGACTCCGCTGGGGAGAACCTTCTCTGTTAATTGTGGCTTTCAGAGGCAGGCATACGCGGTCTCGTCCACAACTGCCTCTAGCTACGCCCGAAATAGATCCAGAGGCGGTGCTCAGAAAGGGAAAGACCTTTGAAGAAGAAGCATCCATCACCAAACCAGGTAATCCACCATATCCTTCTGTTGGAGCTCCTTTTTCTCCTCCTTAGTTATTTGACAGGCCTGTCTCTGCAGTTTCCCATTTCCTAAATTTTGGGAGTGTTCCTGTTGAGTTTTCCTCTCCTGGTCTGGAACTAGAGAGACAAGACTTTGTCACTCCCCTCTCCCCTGAAGCTGTACCCTGGCGTAGACCCAGGACCGCAGGAGATTTCCCTACGTTTGGCTTAACCACTCCTGTACAAGGAAGAGCACCCCCTGACTCGAGCTCGATAGCCTTTTCCTTGAATCACCTCTTGTTTCCCACTCCACTTCGGGACTCATTCCCAGTAGCCCCTTCGCGAACTCCTTCTCCTCCTAGTTCTCCCCCACCTAACATCCCTATGGCTGGTGCTAATCCCCCTCTGAATAGAATGGACGCCATAGTCGCTGCCAGATACACTCCCTTAGTTCTTCCCCATCCTATGAATCCTCTCCCTACTGGAGATTACTTGAAATACATGCCCAAGTTCACTGGGGAAGGAGACATAACTGTCAAAGAGCACCTGGCTACTTTCTACAGTTATGCAGACAACCTCAATATTGAAAATGAAAATGTCTGGATGAGAGTTTTCATCCAGAGCCTGGATGGTGAAGTGAGGAAGTGGTTTAGAGGATTGGCTCCAGGGTCTATTGCTGGGATTGAAGCTCTGGATAGTGCTTTCCTGAGGCAGTGGGGAGATAGGAAGGATTTCATGTATTACATGACTGAGTTTGGGTCTCTGAAGAAGATGGAAGAAGAGTCGGTCTCTGACTTCTCCAAAAGATTCAATAAAATGTATAATAAGATTCCTGCAGAGATAAAGCCCTCGGAAGCCTCTGCCCAAATTTCCTATGCTGGTGCGTTTGGCCCTGATTTCTGCCTTCTGTTGAGAGAAATAAGAGCCACCTCTTTAGCCCAAATTCAAGATGCGGCCATAGAAGTGGAATCCAATATATTAGCAGCTGACAGACTGAGAAACAAGGCCGACGCGGATAGAAGAAAGGGAAGGTCAGAAGCCTCAACTTCTGGATCATTGGCGCCTCACCCTCAAGTGGACGAACTGACTAAGATGGTGAAGTCTCTGTCCGCAGAGATGGAGAGAATGAGGGTGGAAGGGAGGAAAGCATATAAAGGCCCTCAGATCGCCAAAAATAAAGGAGGATTCAGGAGGTCGAATAATTTTACTTCCCTGAATATGCAAAGAGAAAAGGGAAGAGACAGAGAAGACCAGAAGATTCAGGCCCCTTTTCAAAATAATTTCATGGCCAATGAGGAAGAAAGAGAAACAGACGAGCTGGATCCTAAAATCCAATGCGTTGGAGACACTCCTCCTTTTCCTCATCTCACTCAATCTGCATACGAGGAATCTCTTATGGATAGTCAGCTGAATGAGCTAAGCAAGGGAGACAAGACTAGTGACAGCCGAGGCAGGTACAACCTGAGGTCCGATAAAAAGACAGCAGCACCTGAGCAGTCCACTATAGCAGAGCGACTTGCTAATGGAGTAGCAGATATTCACAGAGGTAATAAGGCTCAACCCCTCTCTCTCGTTGTCCATAATCATGTTCCTGAGCTAAAGGGAATTCCCAAGCCTATATCTTCTTTCAATTTTGAGCATGAGATTCAAAAGATCAGAATCCCTGTCCCCCTCACCGAGCTGATTAAACATGGAGAATTCAAAAAACACTTTTCTGAGATTTTGCAGTCTGAAGCCTCAAGCCTTCCTACAGACTCCATAAACCTCCAAGATGAAAAGCCAACAATTTTCCTAGGTCCCATGGTAGAAGATAGAGATGATTCATCCCCTCCCTTCTACACATCCCTGAACATACATGATAAAGTGTTGCACAACTGCTTGATGGATTCAGGAGCCTCTCACAACCTCATGCCCAAGACTGTCATGGAAGAGTTGGGACTAGAAGTTACCAGAGCCTATCATGACCTTTATTCTTTTGACTCCAGGAGAGTTCATTGTCTTGGAGTTATTAAAGACCTGGTTGTAACTTTGTTTCAACTGCCTATGAAGAGTGTGGTCATGGACATCGTAGTAGCTGATGTTCCCCCCAAGTTCGGTATGTTGTTATCAAGATCTTGGATAAAAAGACTGGGGGGAACCTTGCAGATGGACCTCAGATATGCTACTATCCCAGTGTTCGGAGGAGAGCATAGAAGACTATACAGGGAAGCCCAATTAGCATACATAATCAGTGATGAATCCAACCCTACCAATCATCCTATCTTCGCCTTGGACACTGATTTAGGCTCCAATTTACTGCATCTCTCCCATGCCCCAGAGCCGCCTCTGAGACTCAGAAAACAACCCACTGTTTCCCCTGAAGTTCCTCTCTCCATCACCCCAATCTGGAAAATGTTTTTTGATGGAGCCTGTTCCCGAGAAGGTGCTGGAGCAGTAGTAGTTTTTGTGTCACCTACTCAAGAAACCATATCTCTGTCATACAAATTAGAATTCGAAGCTACCAACAATGTGGAAAAATATGAGGCTCTTGTTCTAGGACTAAGGGCTGCGAGGGAAATGGGAATTCAAGAAGTAGCAGTGTTCGGTGATGCAGAGTTGGTGGTCCAGCAGGTCAGAAACGCTTATCAGGCTAAGCATCCTCGACTTAGGAGCTACAGAAATGAGGTATGGGATCTGGTTGACAGTTTCTTCTCAGCATTTAACGTTTCTTTCATCCCAAGAGAAGAAAACACAGTCGCAGATTCCTTGGCTACATCAGCAAGCAATTTCAAAGTACCTCTGCCACCCAAATTCAGATATGATGTGGAGGTTAAATACATGCCCTCCATACCTGACAACGTCAAACATTGGAAGGTATTCGAGGATGATATCGAGGTCAAGAGGTTCTTGGAGACTGTCGAGGAATTTTAAGAAATGCACATTGACCAAGACGTTATCTCAGAGGAAGAGCTCGATGGGGGTAATTTTCTGAATAAGATTGCAGGGCGTGACATTGTACAGTTACCCAACAATCATATCCCAAGAGGACTGGTTCCTTTGGAAAGGCTCTTTGATAGAAATGATGTATCATTAAAGGGAGAAATCTCAGAGGATGACACTGGTACTATTCAGTGCAACATTGGGACCGAGGATGAGCCCAAGCTTATCAAACTCTCAAGAATTCTGACAGAGGAGCAGAGGTTCGAATACATTGGACTTTTGAGAGAATTTGCTGATGTATTTTCCTGGACCTACGAAGACCTCAAAACATATGACATTTCTGTCATAGAGCATAAAATCCCATTAAAGGAAGATGCAAGGCCGTTTAGATAGAAGCTGAGACAGATCAATCCCATGCTGCTACCTATCATGGAGAGAGAAGTGAAGAAGCTTCTTCAAGCTCAGATTATCGTTCCACTGAGATATTCAGAATGGGTGGCTAATTTGGTGCCAGTAAGGAAAAAGAATGGAGAGATCCGATTCTGTGTAGACTTTAGAAACTTGAACAGGAGCTCACGGAAGGATAACTACCCCTTGTTGAAGATGGAACATATACTGCAGAGGGTGACATGAGCTTCCAGGATGTCCATGATTGATGGTTTCTCTGGCTACAATCAGGTCTCTGTTCTGCCTGAAGATAGGGAAAAGACAACGTTCACCACTCCATGGGGCACATTCATGTATGCCAAAATGCCATTTGGACTGATGAATGCAGGAGCGACATTCCAACGCGCCATGGACATATCTTTCATTGGGGAAAAGGATAAATTTGTGGTCGTCTACCTGGATGACATAACAGTATTTTCAAAATCTGATAATGAACACCGTCGCCATCTTAGGAAAGTTTTCTTGAAATGCAGAAAGTTTGGCATTTCATTAAACCCCAAGAAATCTCTATTCGCCATGAAGGAGGGAAAGCTACTGGGCCACATAGTATCAACAGAAGGAGTCAGGATTGACCCCAGCAGAGTTGAGGCGATACAAGCTTTATTGATCCTGAGGTCTAAGAAGGAGGTCCAATCTTTCCTGGGTAAAATCAATTTTCTGAGGAGGTTTGTGCCTAACTTTGCTGAGGAGGTAAAGCTGATAACAACCATGTTAAAGAAAGAGAATGAAGTAAGGTGGACCCCTCAATCGTGACATTCCTTTGAAAAAATCAAGAAAGCCCTGACTGAAGCTCCTGTGCTTATCAGTCCCGACTACTCAAAGGATTTCCTTATTTTCTCCTTTGCCTCGCCTGACACAGTAGTTGTTGTTCTATTACAGATGAATGACAGTGGGCTAGAACAACCTATTTCTTACTTTAGCCGAGCATTAAGGGATGTTGAAGTCAGGTATGACACTATGGAGAAGCAGGCTTATGCTCTAGTGCAAGCTCTCAAAGCCTTTAGAACCTACATCCTGCAGTCAAAGATCATCTCCTATGTCCCCTCGGCTGCTGTTAAAGATATTCTTATTCAGCCTGACATAGACGGGAGAAGGAGTAAATGGATAGCCAAAATCTTGGAGTTCGACCTGGAGATAAGGCCCACCAAATTGATCAAAGGGCAGGGTTTAGCCAAGCTACTGGCTGAAGCAAACTGCCAAGCTTTGGGGATAAATTTCATCAACGAATGCTCAGGTATTCAACAGGATTGACTGTCTGACATTGATCATCAAAGGGAGCCCCCATTGGCTTCATGTCCTTGGTATAAGGATGTCATATACTTTTTGCAGGAGCTGCGGCCTCCAGACGACCTGCAAAAAAGCAAAGCAAGAGCTCTAAAGCTCAAAACAGTCAGGTACTGCCTGATCGACCAAGTGTTATATTGGAAAGACCCCCTGGGGGTGCTTTTAAAATGCGTGAATCCACCAGAGGCCGAGATGATCGTGACTAAATTTCACAGCGGCCTATGTGGAGGGCACCATTTCTGGAGAGCCACAGCCCACAAAATCCTCAGGGCGGGATACTATTGGCCTACCATGTTTGCTGATGTCTGCAAGAGGGTCAGAGCCTGTATCAAATGTCAAAGATTTTTAGGAAAGAAGTAGCTCAAGTCTCTGCCTTTGCATCCGGTGGCGGTTTCGGGGCCTTTCCAGCAATGGGGCCTTGATTTTATTGGAGAAATCCACCCCGCCTCTAGTGGGCAGCACAGGTGGATCCTGACTGCTACAGATTTCTTTACCAAATGGATTGAAGCTATCCCCACCAGGAGTGCTTCCCACAAGGTGATCATCAGATTCTTAGAGGACCTCTTCACAAGGTTCGGCTGCCCTAATAAGATTGTCACTGATAATGCAGCCGCTTTCGGGTCTGAGCCATTAGCCAAGTTCTGTGAGCAGTTCGGGATTACACTGATTCACTCCACCCCATATTATCCACAAGGCAATGGTTTAACAGAGTCCTCCAACAAAAGTTTAATAAAGATCATCAAAAGGCTGTTGGAAGACAACCAAAGGGCTTGGAACTCGAAGCTTAAATTCTCCCTATGGGCTGATCGGGTGACTACAAAGAGAGCTATAGGTCTCTCCCCTTTCTAGTTAGTCTATGGAGTTGAAGCCGTCTTCCCTTCTCAGCTAGCCATCCCCGTAGCGAAATTCCTCTAGGACCATCAGGAAGAGCCCAATGACATGATCATAAGGATTCATCAGCTAGTAGAGGTCCAGCAGGCTAGGGAGCGGACAGTGGACAGGATTCAGGACCATCAGCAGAAAATCAAGCAGGTCTTCGATAAGAAGGCCAAGAAGGAGCGGTTCCAGATAGGAGACCTGGTACTGAAATGGGATGCTCCTAAACAAGATAAGGGAAAACACAACAAATTTGAAGCCCTGTGGATTGGGCCTTTCAGGATCTCCGAGGCTTTCTCAAACAACACATATAGGTTGCGATATTTTGAAGGTGAAGAAGTTTTCAGCAGCCCAGTGAATGGGCATTTCCTGAAAAAATGTTTTGTTTGAGTCTCAAATGACTCTTTTATTTGTAAATATTGTCCTTTTGTTTCTTAGTTCGTTTTCATTTTAATTTTTTGCGGCCTAATAATGACTCCATAGCCCGACAGAAAGGCGACTGGAACTGCAGAAGGAGTCCTTAGAGCATCACAGGGACGACTCTATCCCCCATGGAGCCTAATGTTAGCAACATTTCTTGTCTTTGGTATCGGGATACACAGGTTTGCAGGTTTCCCGAGGAGCGCCCAAGCGCAACACATAAGCAAAGTCCTTTTCGGACTTAAAATCAAGCGAGCGGGCAGTTCAGTCTTCAACGGAGAGATTTCAGCGACAGAGCAGGACAACAATTGATGTGTAATTGTAGAATTAACCGAGTCGCATCAAGCATAGCGCTAAAAGTTCTAAGCGTAATGTTATTTCATGAGCTCGGGGTTCGCGAGTTCAAAAAAGTGGACCATATCCCGTTGGTTGCGCGGGATTCTGAGTTACGAAAAAGTGTCCAGATGGAGGTCAACCTTCGCTGACTATCGCTTCCCGGGACTTCGCGAAGGGAGAATGCCAAAGTTTGATACTTCAACTCGCGAGGTCCCGAGTAGCGAGAGGCGCGAGCACCTGGGCCCACAGAAGTGCCGAGAAGATCGGAGCCGTCAGATCCAGAGGGACACGTGGTGCGCGATTAGGCTCCCCGCCTTCTCGCCCCTCTCAACAATGAAACATGAGGACCAGCCTCCTCCCCGTCATGAGACGCGAAGTGCCGAGGGCACCTAGGACTTGGGCCCACAGTATCGCCCAAGTGTTTTCAGCCGTCTGATCAAAGCGGATACCTAGTGCGCGATTAGGCCTCCCGCCTTCTCGCTCCTCGCGGTTTCAAAGTGCAAAAAGCAGTTCCATCATGTCCCGATGCGCGATGCAGCGAGAGCATTCTGGACCTGGGGCCCACCACAACATCGGATGAGTTCAGGACCATCGGATTTGAAGGGAACATGGCACCATATCGAGCTGTCTCGGCATATCGCTCATCGCGATCCTGAGGAGCAAGGAGCAGGCCTTACATACTCGCGAACGTCGAAAAGCGCCATGGGAGTAAGCACCGGGTCACAGCCCGTGGTCATTAAGGAAAGTAGAGAGCTGCGCAATGGAGGCCGAAGCACCGATTTCAATCACAGAAAGATCCGTCACGACCTCCAGGTGCCGTCAGACCTGACCTCAATCCTGGTCTCCACTTGGAGTAAATGAAGCAGAAAGGGGTGGTTGAAGCCTCTCATCGTTCATTAATTGTGAAGTATGGAGGGTCTGGTAAGTGGTCCGCTTGAGAGGGTCCTGTGTACCCTTTCGTGTAGAAAAGCCATGCCAAGTCTTCGACTAGTCGGAGGAAGTCTGCACACGCTAATTCAACATTTACTGATTCAGCTACTCTTTCTGCAGGAGCCATGCGTGGTTAAGGTGGTGTCTGACAAAACAATCCCATCTGGATTTGGCTGAAGGGATACAAAGCCTTGTGTGATGAGCCTGCCTTTGTTAGGCATTTTTCTCTGAGTATATAAACTCAGTCTTTGTATTTTGTAAGGTATCGATGGTTGAGCTGAGCTCCCGGTTGTAAAGTTTTAATGAAGCATTGTTGCTCTGGTTATGTATGAACTTTGGAGATTTCTTGCCTTATGAATGCCAGTTTCTTTCATGTCTTTGTTTACACCGTGTTAGAGCAGCTCGGAATTGGAGGATCTAGTCGAGCTGTAACTATTATAGGATGATATTGTAATGGATCACTGTAATAGTTACAGAGCCTCTAATCGGTCCCTGTGACTTCCTTAACACTGAGTGACTTGGAATTGGAGGATCCAGTCAAGTCTTGTATTCAGTTTCTTGAAGCCCTGAACCAGGAGGATCCTGCATTCAGAGTTTTTCCTCTGCAAACCGCTGCTAGCCTGTTGCCCAGAGTTGTTTTTTCACTTTCTCCTAAGTCTTCCACCTGTTCATCTTTAAATCAACCCACTGGCTGAAGTTGGGATTCCAGACCTCCTTTGTTCTTTACGTACCAGACTCAGTCCCTGAGTTAGAGTGATACCCCCTAGAGCCGTTATCTCCATTTGATCACCCCTTACAAACAAACCGTGACATAAAAACTGATGGGTGTTGGGCTCTGCTCCTGCAAGCAATCCAGGAGTGACTTCCAACGCTAACAGAAAGAATAAAGTTTATTTATTATTAGAAAATCCAACTTAAGAAAGACAATATATATAAAACAATGAATAAGATATGAATGAATGATATGAATTACAATGACCTCTATGATGGTATATATACACATTAATTGGTCATAGAGTTGAAGGGATATGTCCTTTTGTTTGGTGATGTCTTCTAGATAGGATGTGTCGTTTCATTTATTATTATTTATTTATTTAAATTTAAGGAGAAAATGTGGTGCGATAAAGAGTTAGAGGGGAAAAACATTAAGATATTATAAGGAGGCAATCAACCCTAATTTAGAAGATCAAAATTATCTCTTTGTTTGGACAAGTGTAAGGAAGAAAATAAACATTGCTAAAATAAGAACTAATTCTCATGAGATCCATAGTGAAATTGTGCATTGGTCAATTCCTAAAACACTGTGGGATCAAAGAGTCTGTCGCATTTTTGACACTAACATGGTTGAAGATGAAAATCACTTTCTCTTAGAATGCCCGACATATACCTAGATTGCATCTCAATTTCAAAAGCTTCGTCAAACTACCAACCTTCATGACGTTTTAAATAAGAAAAAATATGGTGATCTTTGAACACTTCTCTTGATTTTTTTCGAGCATAGAAACAAAATTCTAAAAAAATTCAAGTAATTACTTAGCTTCTTAAGGTCTGATAGACCAATTCAATCTCAATGGACATTAATAATCATCATCATCATCACACACACACACACAACATAAAAAATCCTGGAACAAAGTTCCACAGTTGAAGTTCTCATCAATTAGAATCTTTGCTAGATTTGAGGGAAAAGTTTTGCTAGAAAGGGAGTGGGGTTGTCCACTTTTTAATTTATTCCATTAAATTACTTGGTTTGACTTCGATGTGTTGGTTTTCCTTTGTCATCAAAGGAACCTAATACATGTCTAATAAGCCAAATCAATTTAAGTGGATGTTAATAAGATACATTATCCATTTTTATTGAGATTCATTATACATCAATACTGCACACTATTACATTATGTTTAGACATATTCTTGAATAATATTATTGACCCCGATGACATGAATAATGTTGAGAAAATATTTTCCCCTTAAAATGTAATAAAAATAAGCATTGTTATTTGAGTGATTTTGTATGGTTGTGAAGTTTGGGATTGTATTATTTTTAGGGAGATTCGAAGGAAAATTTAGCAAATCCAAAAACATTTTATAATACACAACCTTAGCATTAAAAGTCATATACCCTACCATATCCTTCTTTTAGAAATTGGTCTACCACTTGTGGAGAGTAAGACTATGATAAGCTACTTATTGTACAAGTATAAGTTGTATAACATGAATAAAGAGAGCCTTTTTATAATAACTTCAAACACTAGTAAACAACACTCTAGGCTAAAGAGAGGGTGGACTCAAGATGCTACTTCCTAGCTCCAATATTGAGGTGTCGTAGAAGATGACATTTTTCAAAATCTCAACGTCATCAATATTATTGTGATAATTAAATTAAAGAAAAGCTATGATGTTACAATGAGATTGAAAATAATAGAAATTATGTTCAATAAAAAGAGACCTTTAACCTTATGTTACAAAATCAAAACTCTCGCTAGCTAAAAGAAGAAAATAAATATTCCAAAATAAAACAAATTTATATGAGTTTCACAGCGAAACTATAATATTGACAAGATGTAAAATATCCTCGAAAAAAAATTGTGAAGCTTGAAATTCTAGCAAGGTAGAAGATGAAAATGTCAATTGGGTTTAGCCCGAGTGGTTTGTGCTGAGGGGTGTTTTTCGCCCACCCAGGTTCAATTCCCTCAAGTTGCATGTTGATCTCTTAAATGAGCAAGCTATCTAAAAAACCTCGACTTTCTACAAAATCTGGTTTACCCGAGTACCATCCTCAAAATGAGGAAAAGTGCCCAATAAATTTTCCTAAACTATATTTCAAAATAAAACAAACAAACAAACAAACAAAACTCTACATCACTTTTAATTCACCTTACATGTACCACATACCCATCACTCTCAATTCCCATTACAAGGACCACTAACCATTGCCCCTGCCCCTTGAAACAATAATTCTTAACCTTTACTCCCTTCTCTTTCATAACATTTTTGGATATTTCATATCAATTTGCAAAAAAAATAAGAACAACATAACAACGAGTGTTTGTCTTTCTCACAGTAAACGTCCATTAATCTTAGAGGGTTTCACATGTTAAAGAAGAGTATTTTTAAACTTGGACCAAGTGCATTTGGCAAGGCTTAAGTAACCACAACGTAAGAAGGTTCAAGAAGTTGAAAGAGAAAGTTGTTCAGAAAGCTATTTCTAGAAACATTTAAAAAAATCATGAGTTTGTATAGTTAAATGCATGCGTGGGCATTATGAAAGAATTGTCAGGTGTCCTCATTCTCCTCCCCGGATGTTGAGATGTTGTTGTTGCACAGTCTAGTCATTTTCATAGTTTGTTGATCTTCATATTAATAAATGCCAACAACCCCAAACCTTGTACCAAACGAAGATGTTGGGAAAATCTAATTATTTTTAGTTATGACAACAAATGTTTTGATATCTTGAGTAAAAAAACTTTAAAAATGTTGCATAACCTTGTGGCAAACGAAGATGCTGGGAAAATTTAATTATTTTTAGTTATGACAACAAATGTTTTGATATCTTGAATAAAAAAACTTTAAAAATGTTGCATATTTGAGGTATTTCCAAGTTTTAAATAGGTGCATACCTAAGAGGAGCTCTCGAAAATATCCATTAATAAAAAATTTGATATTTCTTGTGACTTTCTTGCCTATTGGGTTCTTAGGTAAGTTAAAGCAATTCTCTTGTAGTTGATGGAGGTAGGAAGGTGGCGAAATGATTGTAAGGATGGTTCTTGCACTACTATTTCCAGTCTTGTCTAGGATTGTACTAGCAACATTGCTCTAGTTTAAGGAAAAGGATTAAGTTTATAATTGAGAGAGAAGAAGACTTATAATTTAAGGAAAGCTTGTAAATTAATAAGTATTATCTCCTTTCTCAATAGTTAATTGATTAATTAATTATTTATTTATAATGTTTTTTTTTCTCTTTTCTTCAATAATTATTTCTTAGCTTTTATTCTATAAATCTATAACTCAATGCTCTTTTCTATCACTTTAGTTTTATTGGTTCCTGATGATGGGTGAAGTGTCCAATCGAAACATTGGATCTTTCAAAAACTTTTTACACACTTCTTATTAGTTTGTTCAATTCTGTATAACTTTTCAATGTTTTGCAAAAATAGTTTATTAATTTTTATATTTTTATATTTTACAATGTTATATTTTTGTATTTTAAAATTCCTACACATTTTATTTCCATAAAGTTTAAGCTTATTATGACCAACTGTGAAAACCTACACACTCGAAAATTAATAATAAGTGAAAGCAATTCAATTTCGAAGAAAAAACTATAGTCCCTTGCATGGAAAATACTAATCATAATTATTGTCACCCTTTATAACATGATAGCATTTACAAAGTTATTGAGAGAGTTACAACAAATTATCTTACACAACACCATTTATAGAGTGTTAGTTTGTGAACTTTCACTTTCTTTTCTCCAACCCCCACATATGTTGCAATTACACTTTCATGGTCCTCATATAAGAACATCACAATTAAAAGGAAGTGATATTTAGGAGAGTGATAGTCGATAGATAAGAATATGCATAGAGTAAGTGTTGATAGTGTGACCATCAATGGAGATATTATCATTAGAATGAACGTTAACAAAGAAAGAGCCATTGATGGGATGATAGTTGTTTATCTGAAAGGTGTTTGTTGACAAGGTACGTGATTGACAAGAAATTTGTTAGTAAAGGTGATGATCAACAGTAAGGAGTTTAGTGTGGGGTTTTCGATTTTGATGGTGATATTGTTGACAAGATAAACCTTTGACAAGAGAACACACTAAGACTAACCAACATAGGATTTATCGATAAATATGGGCATCAACATGAACAATGGTCAATAGTAGAGTTCATCGAAAAATGAATGCATTGACAAAGTGGTCACCGACAAGAGCATGCATCAACAATTATGTTGTCAACAAGGTGAATTTTGAAAAGAACAAGCATTGACAAGGGGAGTGATTGATGAAAGGGTTATCAACAAGTAATTTGTTGACAACAAAGTACATAAGTGATGTCAAAGTTATTGATGGAATGAGGATGTTGATAGAGAGGGTTGCCAACAAAAGGGGACAATTGTGTTATTGATAGTGATACAAGTTAGAACTATTAGGCCCATGCATTGACCTATTATCAAACTCCACATAACACCTAGGCTCATAAACCAATCTTTAATTAGTCGTCATGTTGATCAACTTGTATGCCGTATTGATGGAGCCGCCTTCAAATCATTCAAGAAGGTAGATGTAAGTATGAAGGATTTCAATAAAAGCAATGTATCATCCAAGGAATGGCGATGTAATTAATGTACTCTCTTCTAATGGAAAAAAAACCACATGGTATTGATACTCATGAAGCTAATCAATATATACAAGCAACATAAAATTGAGTCTTGTTGGACAAGACCATCTCTATTTATCCACAAATAATTAAGTAAAAAGGTTGGCTTGGGTTCCTTAAAAAGTAAGAACTTATGGGTTGAACTTAGTGCAAACTATTCATCTCAGTATGGTACTATGGTCCATGAATGGGAATTATTTCCATTGACTAGCAACACTAGTCACTAGTTTTGGTTCATGGCCTATTTATGCACAAAACATGGATAATGAATAGGTTGGATGCTAAATTTGCATTAGTAGTTTGTTACTAGCTCTATTATATTGGTCTATTTGTGCCTCAATTGAATTTCTATTTCCTTCTCCATACTTTGTATTTGGAATTAGTATTCCAACGACATTCTAACAACATAACCTCACTCTTGTGGATAGATGGATGGAGTGGCATCGAGTGCTTTATTTATAGTTGTGTAGTCGATAACCCTCTTGACATAGTCTTCTTTATAGTGGTTAAAGACGATTGGATCAAAGTGAACAAATAACAATTAGAGTTTAACATGGTCCACATGTAACTAACATCCCATCATACCATTTTGGGCACATCATAAACAATTAAAATTGGTGATTTTAAGGGGCAACATAGCATGTGAGGAGTATATCTACACTGTCCATATGCACATATTGGGGGCAACTTTGCATTAGCCACTTTTGGTCAATTTTAGGGGTTGACTAGGCTGATTCTGACAAGTTTGAGGTCATATGATGGTGGAAAGGGGTTGAAAATGAGGGTTATGCATGTCATTAGTGATATATTCATGTGTAACTAGTGAAACCTGCTCAAGTGAGCAATTTTGAGGTGATAACAATTCCACATAGAACAAGGGTTTACTTGTAAGCACAAGGATGCCACATTGCAAAATTTGGAAAAATTGGAGGAAAAGGTTCTAGCCAAAAGCATTGCTACCAACACCTACCAAATTTATATGGAATTAGAACTCATTGTTCCAGATACAAGGTTCTCTAAGAACAGAACCATTATATACTTGCTCACCCTTAACCTCTACTAGCACACAAATGAATTAATAATTTTCCATATAGATTTGGTCTCAGTGAAAAACAACTCTCTCCTTAACACCATCTTGGAAGATCTACACCAACTCAATGACAAATATTATTATTTGTTAAATTCCATCAAAAGATTAAAAGATTGCAAAAAAAATATGGAATGAGGGAGACACCAAAAATAACAGGCTCAAACCAATTCCCAACATCACATTTCCCTTACAAATTTCCCTTACAAAAGATGAAAATTAGTACAAAGTCTCTCTAGTTTACTTCTCTCTTTGGCATCATAGTATATATGTTTTTCTCTATGTTATAACAACATAGGATATCTCCATTATCCATTACTATGAAATCGTCTAGATTAAGGTATGAGACATTTTCAATTTTTTAAAGTGAGAAATTAGTTAAGAGTCTCTTCATTAAAATCTCATTCTACATATAAATATTTTCTGTGCGTATGAATAGATGATCTATCTTTCTTATTAAAAAGGCAATAATATATAATTTTGATTCCATGTTTTATGAGTGTTTATATAATAATAAATACTATTTTCATAATTATAATATACCTTTATGTTTAAATTCAATTTTTGTTTTCTTTCTCTTCTTTTCTTTTGCAAGTTATATTCCTTGACTCATATATTTTAATACTGATTTGTAGTTTTGATGTATTGTTTGACTTTTATAATTATTTTCTTTTGCAAGTTATATTCCTTCACTCGTATATTTTTAATAGTGATATGTAGTTTTGATGTTTTGTTTGACTTTTACAATTATTTATGTGGTTTGAATTTAATTAATGGGTTTTCCTTTATTATCAAAGGGAGTATGTTTGATCTCAAAGTAAGATTATAAATGAATAAATTTGAACTTTTTCATAAGTTTTTTTGTTTTGGGTGGGTTAAGTAATGTTCTGTTTTAATTTACTCAATTATATTTAGGAGAAATATTTGAGGGAGAATTTCTACTAAGAAGGGAGTGGATTTGTCCATTTATTAACTTACTTCATTTAATTACTTGGTTTGACTTCTAAGAGTTAGTCTCCTTTCGTGATCAAAAGGACTTAACATATGCCTTATAAGTCAAATCAATTTAAGTGGACATTAATAAGATATGCTATTGTTTTTATATTGACATTTCATTTTACATCAATACTCCCCATTATCACATTTTGTTTATACATGTTCTTGAATAAATTTATTGTCTTAATTACATGAATAAGGTTGAAAAAATAGTTTTCCTCTTAAAAATTAATAAAAATAAACATTGTTATCTGTGTGATTTTGTATGATTGTGAAGTCTGGGTTTTGTTATTTTTAAGGAGACTTAAAGGAAAATTGAGCAAATCCAAAAACATTTTATAATACACAATCTTAGAATTAAAAGCAATACACCCTATCCTATCCTTCTTTTAGAAATTGGTCTACCACAAGTATAAGTTGGGTAACATGAAGAAAGTGAAGCTTCTTATAGTAACTTCAAATACTAGTAAACATTACTCTAAGCTAAAGAGAGGGTGGACTCAAGATGCTACTTCCTAGCTCCAATAATGAGGCATAGTAGAAGATGATGTCCTTGAAAATATCAATACCATCAATAGTATTGTCGTAATTAAATTAAAGAAAAGTATGTTACATCGAGATAGAAACTAAGAAAAAAATTGATTATTACAAAAAGACCTTTTACCTTATGTTTTTTTTAACAGAAACGGGTGGGAATTTATATTTAAAAAATAAATTTCTACTTTCACAGTTTACAAAAAGCAGAGTATTGAATTCTCTGTTCTTCTCCTAGAAAACTCTTTGATTGTTACAATCTAATTGCGCTAGTGAAACCGGTCCAGTAGGAGCTACTGATTTGCCATGTAAAAATAACTACATATGTAAACAAAATTAACAAAAATTTACATTTCATAAAAAATACATGTCTAGAAATTATGAAAAGTTGCCAGGTCCTCTTGGAAATTTGTTGGATTTGCTGCAAGATTAGCTTCTGGTTGTTGATTTCCTTCTCTTGGGTTGGACCAGGTTGGAGCCATTGGAGAAGCAAGAGGTACCAGAGGGTGCTCGTTGCTTGTTGCTGAATGGAATGTTGAGGGAAGCCTTGAGCTAGTTGAATCGTTGGAGTTCATTGGATGCTGGGGGCGGTCTAATGTATTTCCCATTTGCTGAGTCATTTCTCCAATATGCCTAGTGTTCCTGTTGATCCCGCAGAGAGAAATTGTGAGCTCTTGATTATTCCTGAGTTCTTGTTGATGTAACTGACCTTGCAAATTGATAATATCATCCTGTAGCCCATTTTCCCTTTGAAAATCCTTGAGTCGAGTGTCTGTTCTTTCTTCTACGCGCTTGACATCCATTCGCAGAGAAAAAAATTGCTCCCTCAATTCCTCAGAGACGTAGGATGAGAAAGTGTAAGGGGCTCTGGATCTCCGCCACATGATGGTAAGAGGGCACGTAAGCACAATGTCTTGGAGTTCATTGGAGAAATGCAAAAAGATACCTGAATGAGAGTGGCGAGTTAACTATAATTGTGGGAGGGAGAGCGTTTGCACACACTTAAAGGTACAGGAGGTCTGAACTACCCATGAGTCGACGAGATCTCGCGTAGAGAATAGTAGGGGGAGTGACATGATGAATGCTGGGAAGGGTGTCGATGGGTATGAATGAGCTGCCAAGGAATTATGTAGAGGGACGAGAAGTGGAGGAGGTGGCACGGGGAAGA